>JADBJO010001009.1:15000-27500 GCA_016801955.1 Conus betulinus
TTAGGAAGAGCTGAATCGAAACGACCAAAACTGTACAGCTCGGCAAAAAACACATTAACGAGCATACTGAACTGAGCACTTTTCAAAGTCAATCACAATTTTACCACATCTGAACATTTTGATCTAAAATGTTTAAAGAAAGCACTATCAGTTAAGTACAACTGACTTCCAATGAATCGACATGACTAGAAAAAAGAACTTACCTGCTGGGAGGAATTAAACGAGCATTACCCGAGCTACAAGCGGGGACAGAGAGTGGACGGAGCAAGTGTGACTGACTCCAGAGTCATACTCGATCTGTGCAGTTCTGCCAGTAAAATCTCTCAACGTTCGCCGCTGAGTAGAATTCACAGGCAAAAATGAAGGAAAAAAAAAAAAAAAGAAAAAAATCTCTGGCTCTGCACACAGCAGGTGCGCATGACTCGTCGAGAATCGTGCCTGTGACAAACATGTCGCCGGCCCTTTACATGGGAAGCGCACGACAACAGCTCTCAGATTGAACCAGTCTGAGAGAGAGAGAGAGAGAGAGAGAGAGAGAGAGAGAGAGAGAGAGAGAGAGAGAGAGACGGGGGGGAGAGACAGAGAGAGAGAGAGAGAAAGGCAGACAGAGAGACAGACAGACAGTGCCAGAAGATGACATTCAAAAGTCATGTTCTATAACTCAAACACACAAAAACCTAACCATCAGCACAGGACGACACGACCATAGCCCAGTCATTGACCTTATCAGCAAAGGGACGCTGTCAGAGACAGACAGAAAAACAGTGCAGAGTGGAATCAGAGAGAGAGAGAGAGAGAGAGAGAGAGAGAGAGAGAGTGAGAGAGAGAGAGAGAGAGAGAGAGAGAGAGAGCTTTTGGTGCGTGTGGTTGTATGCTATACACGTTTCATCCTGGCGTGTTCTATGCAAGGAATAACCATACGCATTAGCAGAATAATAAATAAGACAATTCCAACCATTCTGTGGATGAAAATGAAACCAAATTGTTACGTCCGTAAAAATGAAATTAACATCTTTGTCAGTATTCCCAACATTGCTCTAAAAGATTTTGATATTTTTATCAATATTTTCAACCTAACAAAATTCTCCATCTCTTTGAATTGTCGGTCACTTACATTGATTGCTTTTCACACAGATAAAAAGAAATGCTAAGTAAAGTTATATCTAGATATAGTGACACATATGAAGTTACATTTTGTGAAGATTGAACCGTTTAATGCAGGTTAAACAAGGCAAAGGTGCAGATAAAAACAAACGTATTGATGAATGCAGAAACAACATAGGCCAATGTGCATATACAATGCTGAGCAGTAGTGGAGGAAAAAGTGCAGGCTAACAATTCTTGGGGGGGGGGGGGGGGGGGGGGGGGGGGGGGGGGGGGAATAAAAATGAAAGCAAAAAAAAATTAGAACAATGTATCACAAACAATAAACCCTTCACTTGCAATGTATGGGAACCATTGTAATATATCTCGAAGACAGATCCATTCATATTGCCTGCTCTGAGGCCTTTCGTAAACTTTATCACACTCAGTAGGGATACACGGCTGACAAATGGAGGTATATTAAAGTCTATAATTCTGTAGTATTCTCAGCACCAAGGGTTCAAAAACAGATTCCAACAGCACCCCAAAGTAGCCAACAAGGGTAGAAAAGTAAAACGGAATGGAAGCGTGGTTAAAAAAATAAGCTGTGAAAAAAAAAACCTAAAATCATTACATAAACGGTATAAAATGAATAGTAAAATCTTTGAGCCTATGCTTGAGGATCCATTTAAGGATGCAAAGGTGGTCAAAAGATGTCCAATGGTCAGAGACACTCCTCCCAATTCCCAATTCTCCGACTCTCTTAGGCAGCTGCTGAATGTGAGGCCAGTCTGTTCACTGACGTTGTCCTCCCATCGCTTTCTCTGTCTTCCTCGCTTTCTGCCCCCTCGCATTGTTCCTTGTAGAATGGTTTTGGCAAGTCCTGTTGATCTTGAAACACGATCATATCATCTCATTTTTCCTTCTGTTCACGGTGGACAATGCGTCTTCGTACGATCCAATGGCCTTCGTTATCCTGGTCTGTTAATACGGTAATGTGATCTTTGTATGAGATGCCAAGGATCTTGCAGAAGCATCTCATCTCTGATGCCTGAATCCTTCTTTCAGGTTCAGCTGTCAGAGTCCGCGTCTCACAGGCATAGGGAAATATGGCAAAGACCTGGGAGCACATCAGTATGGTCTTCAAACAGTCTGTAATGTTTCTGTCATTCCAGATGGGTCTTAGTCTGGCTAGCATTGTTCTTATTTGCGCAGCTCTGGAGAGCACTTCAGGTTTTGATCCCTCATCTGAAACAATTGTCCTGAGTACTTGAAGTTTTTAAACTGTCTTTTGTTTTTCTCCCTTGATAGCGATGTCAGCGCTGATGCCGTTGGTGTTGCTGGTCATAAGTTTGTCTTTTTGGCGCTGATCTCCATGCCGAATGCAGCAGAACAAGGCACTCTGCAAGGGTGGCTAGTTCCTGCTCTTCTGCTAGCTCGTCAGATGTCGTCGGCAAAGCATAGGTTTGTTACTATCCTGCCACCAATCCTTATTGAGCCTTGATGTCCCTCCAGTGCGTCAGTCATAATTGTTTCTGGTAAATGTTGAAAAGAGTGGGTGAGAGATTGTGATTTACGGTGAATCAAACAAGTAAAGACACATTAATCTCACAAATCAAACATCCTTAACATCTTCAACCGTTCCAAACCTTAACAGAAAATTCTTCAATTATACGCTGAATTCTACATGGGGGCGAATTTTATAACCGTTTTGTTTTATTTCTGGGAATATTAAAAAAAAAAAAAAAAAAAAAAAAAAAACCGGATCCATCAACTCAACGGATAGTACTCCGGGCCATTTGTGATATGTCATCAAATGGTACGTAATTGTATTCAACAATGTTGGTGATGGGTATGTAGAATACATTAGCTCGGAAACTTTTTTGGATGCAAAAAAAAAGGACGGTGAGGAGTACAGATGGGTGAAAGGGTGGGCAAGTGAGATTATTGGAGAGAGAGAGAGACAGAGAGAGAGAGAGAGGTCTGCAGCTTGAAACAATCGGAGATGATTCAGTCTATTTGGCAACATTATGGACTGTTTGCAACAATAAGTATGATCATACTTTTTTTTTAAAACCGTTAAGATTTGTATTACATTACATGAAGACATACATCATTCCGCCAACAACCATTACAGTAAACAATTCTAAACAAAATAAAAACCATTCCTTGATGGAGGTGTAGCCGGGAACTAACAGTGTATAAATTTCTTGGTTACCCTTCGTGGACGAAAACATGTTTTGTTGGAAAGTTATCTTCCCATTACCTCCCTTGATTGATGAATTTCGATTTCTTTTACAATTTTTGTTTTTAACTTATGAATGCCTCAGAACCTACAAAATTGCATATAAGTGACGGAAGTCACAAAAATTAATGTATTCTATTTGTTACAACTGTGTTGGGCTGAGAAGCCCATATTTTCTCTAACTGGTATTCTGCACAATGAAACTTGGCACCATTTTCAACTGTCCGACAAACAACCCTAGAATAATTCTTGCTTTCACAAAAAGAATGAGAAAAACCGAAGAATCTGAAAATACACATTAGAAGTAAAGTCCATAAGCTCTCATTTCGTATATCGCATGTCCTGGATTTTTTTCCGTACAGGCTTGCGACTATACGAAATGACCGACAGTGCCAATTTGCTTGAGCAAGTCTCCCTCTTCGTTCATTGTCGGAGTTTTTTTGATCTAAATTGTCGTTTTATGGAATTCGGACATCCTGATCAAAATCTTGGTAATGACTCCATTTCTGTTATGAATACAACTGAAAATGTATAGAACTTATCATTTAATAGTCCATTTCAACAAAGTATTTTCCAGTTGAAATTCGTATCAAAAGCACTCTCTGACGACCCGGCAAAGAGAAAAGTCACTAGTGCTTTCTTTTCAAAAAGAAAGTTCTCCGCTTAGACACCGTCATGGATAAGGACATTTATATGTATAAAAGAGAGCGAAGCGCCAGCTATTCATTCGTTTACAAAATTATTTCATGCTGTTTGGTATTTCTCATCAAAATAGAGGGGAATATGACACAAACACGTTAAAAGTGGGTTCACTCTGGGACATTAATCAGCAATTATTTAGTACAGGAACAAAACTGTCAAATATGACCTACTGCATTAAATTTCCTTGGGTTTTGAAGTTTTCATTGGTAGCGAATATGTGTGAATAGTTTGAATGGACGGCGAGCCAGACAACACGGAAGCTGGAACAGATAGCGCAAATTTCTGTCGGTTCCGGCCTCACAAGGCCCGTTTTGTCTTCGGCACCGTGTTGCTGGCTTTGCGGTCCAGTTCGCGCCTGTATCTCTAGAGGCGCTGTATGAGAGTGGTCAGTGTTTCCTGGTGTGAGCGACTGGCGTGGAAGAAGAAATTAAAGGGAGAAAGTACACCTCGTCCTCCGTGTCTTCTTGACTGGCTGCTGTCCCCTTGGTTTCTACACATTACCATCTGCCTGTCTTCATCTGCACACCCCTCACCCTCCACACCATCACAATTGGCGGTGCGAGCGGATACAAGACAGAAGGGAGCAGGATACAAGACAGCAATGGATCAAGGAGACACAGCCCAACAAGGCAATTCAGGCAGCATGGTAGGGCGAGGAACCAGAGGACACACCCTTCAGGACAACGAAGGCAATCAGGCTGCAAGTGTAGATGGGCAAGGAGGCCATGGAGGCAGAGGAGATAGACTCGCCTGCAAAGATCTTCGCCATCGCCCTGGAACAGCACTGGAACGAGCACAGGCACTCCACCACCCTTGCTGGAGCGTTTTACAAACGCCAGCAAGGTCTGGCAGAATCGGGGGCTGAATATGCGGCCGCACTCAGGGTTCTCTGGACGAAGACCAATGCAGCTGCCGCCAACACCCTCTCGCCAGCCATGCTGAGGGATTAATTCATGAATGGGTTGCACCCCTCATCCCTTAGGAGGGACCTGAAGCGTTTTCCTAAGGGAGAAACCAGCCACCTCTTTCCAGGAGGCAACCCAGAGGCCCAGCTCTGGATGCAAGAGGACAACACACGCCAGAACCCATCATGCAGCAAGTAGCTGCACCCACCAACGCTGATGCCTTCCACCGGCTAGAGGCCCAGATGGCCGTCCTCATGAGCGGAACAGCATCTCTAAAACAACAGCTGAGGGAGCAGCAACAGCCCGCTGTCGTCGCAGCTCTCCAGACTTCAAACGGAGACCTGAACCCACTCCACCAGCCAAACTGTCCCAAGCCAGAAGAAGGAAGAGGTCCAGCATACTGATGGTGCCAACGCCAGGGCCACTGGGAAGCAGACTGCAGGGCCAAGCAGCAGTACCACCATCGGAATGAACCCCGGCCCACAGTCAACCGCCAGCAGCACCTTGAGCAGCAACAGGGAAACTTCTAACCCCCGTTGCCACCAATATGCAGGCAGCGGGGGACAAGAAGAGCACCAGGCTTGCAGGGAACTGTCCAACAGCCGACATCACCATTAATGGGATGCCAGTGTCCGCCCTCCTCGACACTGGCAGTGAAGTCACCACCATAACGGAGACATGGGCAAGCCAACACCTGAGGAACCTGAGACGAGAAGACTGTCACGTCAAACTGCAGGCAGTAAATGGGGCTGAGGTACCTTACTCTGGCCTCTACCTCATCGACATGGTGGTCTTCGGCACCCTCTTCCCCAGCGTCCCTGCTCTGGTCGTCAAGGAACCCACAGACCCGTTTATGCAAGACCGCAAAGAGCGACTGCCGGTTCTGCTGGGTATGAATGTCCTCAGCCCATGACTAAACAAGTCCCCATCAGCACTTTCCCCCTCTCCTGCAAGCCATCACCCAAGAGATCAGGAAACGGCAGCAGGACATGCCACAACCTGCCAACGGATCCCATCCTACTCCATAGCCTCTGTCAAAGTGTTGAAGAGCAAGCCCTTCGCTGCACCTCCTGGCCTCGCCCCTGTCCAACCCCCCCCCCCCCCCCCCCCCCCCCCCCCCCCCATGGCCTGATGCTGATCCCTACATTGTTCAGCAAGAAGTCATTTGAACGCAACGTCAGGGTAGCCAACCTCTCCCCTGAAGACGTATTTCTGCCAGGACGAACTCCTATCGCCGTCCTGGAAGCCATCATAGCGGTGGAAGAGAACCACAGGGCCACAGGTTACCACTGGCATCAATGAGCTGATCATTTCAGAAGAAATTGTAAAGCCTGTCCCTCCACCAGCCAAGTCCCCTGTCCAGAGTTCGATGGAACCACCAATCAACAATGGCAGCAGCAGGAACTCCTGTCAAGGTCACCCGCTTTCATGACAGATGACGAAGATCTTGGCTGCACCTTTGCAGTTCCCAATCGCCTGAACACAACTGTCATTTTCATGTCATTTCTGCGTCAGCGAGGACGCCGGTTGTAACAGAGTAGTGGGGGGGGGGGGGGGGGGGGGGGGGGGGGGGGGGAGGGGGGTACGTAGCTGGGTGCTAACAGTTTATACATTTTTTGGTTACCCTTCATGGACGAAAACATGTTTTGTTGGAGAGTTATCTTCCCCATTACCTCCCTTGATTGGTGAATCCTCAGAACCTACATAGTTCTATACATGTGACAGAAGTAACAAAATTTAATGTACTCTATTCGTTACGACCGTGTGGGCTGACAAGCCCATACCATTTTCTTTAGAAGCCCATATTTTCTCTAAACTGGTATTTTCCACAACTAAACTTGACGCCATTTTCAACTGTCCGACAAACAACCCCAGAATAATTCTTGTTTTCACAAAAAGTATGAGAAAAACCGAAGAATCCGAAAATGCACAATACAAGTAAAGTCCATAAGTTCGTATATTGCATGTCCAGGATCTTTTCCGTACAGGCTTGCGACTATACGAAATGACTGATGGCGCCAGTTTGTTTTTGAGCAAGTCGCCTTCTTCGTTCATTGTCGGAATTTTGATCTAAATTGTCGTTTATTGATCTTCGGACTTGCCGATCCAAATCTTGCTAATGACTACATTTCTGTTAGGAATTAAACTGAAAATGTATATAGAACTTATTATCTAACAGTTCATTTCAACAAAGTATATTCCAGTTGAAAATCGTATGAAAAGCACGCGCCACCGGCTCGACGAAGAGAAAAGTCACTTGTGCTTTCTGCCACTTTTCAAAAAGAAAGTTCTCCGCTTAGACACCGTCTTGGATAATGAAATTATATGTATAATAAGGGCGAAGCGCCAACTATTCATTTGTTACAAAATTATTTCATGCTGTTTGATATTTCTCATCGAAATAGAGGAAAATATGACGCTGGGTTCACTCTGGGACATTAATCAGCAATGATTTAGAACGGTAACAAAATTGTCAAATGTGAATTACTGCATTTAATTCCTTGGGTTCTGAGGTTTTCATTGATAGTGAAGATGCGTGAATAGTTTGAAAATGGACGGCGAGCCAGACAACACGGAAGCTGGGACAGATAGCACAAATTTCTGTCGGCTCCAGCCTCACAAGGCCCGTTTTGTCTTCGGCACCGTGTTGCTGGCTTTGCGGTCCGGTTCGCGCCGATATATCTAAAGGTGTGGTCTGAGAATGGTCAGTGTTCCCTGGTGTGTGCTACTGGCGTGGAAGAAAAAATACAGGGAGAAAGTACACCTCGTCCTCCGTGTCTTCTTGACTGGCTGCTGTCCCTTGGCTTCTACGCATTACCATCTGCATGTCTTCACCTGCACACCCCTTACCCTCCACATCATCACAGAGGTATCTTAATTTTTCGATAATGCAAATCAGATTCCTTTCGAACTTTTTTTCTCACAGCTGGTGGGGAATGACCAGGCGCTATCTACCGTTTTCAACCAAAGACCAGTCACATCTCTCAATACCTTCCGGCACAATGCCAGAGCAGACGAATGCTGACTAAGGGGTGCGAGGGCGTGGGGTAGGGGTGGAGCACAACTGTGTAACAGGAATACGGCTATATGCGATTTGAGAGCGCTGCAAACGGCATTTTACTCAACCCACCGTGACGAAGAACATCTCACTCTTTTCACATATACGATCAAAAGGCACGGTAGCTCCATTGATAAACATACCGTCTAAAACAGAAATATTTCCAGCAATCAAATCTTTAAAGAATAAAGATTCATAGCTTTATTTGATGCTAGCAGTATTTCAGAGTTTCTGACGAAAAAAAAAATGACGTATAGCTCCTTTTTTTTTAAATCACGTGACAGAATGCACATTAAAAACTAATGTCGCCGTGGCAAAGTGGTTTGCGTCGCGGACTCCCGGCTAGGAGGTCGTGGGTTCGAATCCCATCAGAGTCATGTGGGTTTTTCTGCCCCAACCGGCTCCTACCCAGAGTTGAGTTTGCTGCGGACTCAGTTGTGAAGATTGGGACCACACAGTCGAGTTTCATCCACTTAATGGATGCGTTTCTGAGAGTGTTGCTCAAATTTCCTGACCAACACTGCAGGTGCCTGTATCTCTCGGGCCTGGTTAACGCCGGGATATATTATGAAAGGAAGCGTAGAATACAGCCCTGTCATGTAGTCTCAGACCGAAATGGAAATCCGTAGCATCATCATAATCATCCTCATTCTCATCGATCAGCATAAAAAAAAAAAAAAAAAAAAAAAATGTCTCAAATTCTGTGGCCCTTCATGCCCTGCTCTCATGGTGACCTCCGTTTCGATGTCCTCTCCACGTCTGTGGCCTTGGTTTGGTTCCGTCGGGGTCACCGGTATCGGCGAGTCACGGACGGGGGGGCTGTCGTTGGACGGACGTGGTGACGCCCTCCGGACGGAGAGCTCACTCACGCCGGCTCCGCGACTAAACAATTATTGTCGTCAGTAGGGGGCTTAGTAGGTGGTGTCCTGCGTATGTTAGATCAGAACAGGCGCCACTGAACACCACCGAAGTGACTCGGCAGCAGTGCAGTGTCTTCTCCGGTGGGTTGCCTCTTGACGACTTGACATTGATTGCTCCCTGTGGATTGTCGGTCCGAGGCTGCGGCGGGGCTGACCGGGCTGTAGCTGTGGCTGTGGACAGGGTGTCGGAATGAGCGGCGTGTGTGCACTGCCTCTGAGGTGGCGCAGAGATTGGGACAAAAACAAAATCAAACAAAAAAAAAAAACAACAAAAAAAACGAATGTCTGAATCGGTTTTCTGGAAGCTTGTTGGCTTTTGGAGGCGGAGAAAGAAGAAACATTCCGGCAGAGTTTAGGGGATAGATATTTCTTAATCAGATATATTGGCTTGCTAGACTTACCGTCCATGAGTAGATAAATATAGTATGAATGATATTAAGATATCACATATTCATTTCACCATTTTCCACGGAAATTCACATAACTGGTATTTTATCCTTTTCAAAGGCCCTGGTAGTTATGCTTTTCTTTCTTTTTCTTTTTTTTAAGAATCTACGGAAAATTGTATCCATTTTTATCACGTATTGTTTTCAACACAATGCGAGACTGCATGCCAAACATACACTGTGACAAGAAATATTTCTCATGATGCAGAGTCTAACTAAAAGACTTAGATTTAGATTTCTCTTCGACCACGAGGCAATAATTCTTTTAATGTTCTGTATTATTTCGTCCAATATATTTTTTTCAATAACAGAGGAAGGAAGAGCGCTACAACAATAAACGTACAGAATTTAAAAGAATTATTGCTTCGTGGTCGAAGAGAAATCTAAATCTAAGTGTAGAATTAAGAAATCTCATACTGTGAGCAGCAGATTGTGCCATTCCAAAGATTAAGTTTAAAGACCATCCAAAGAGAGCCACAAACCCTTGGTGGAACTCTTCATGTGAGATAGCTGTAAAAATGAAAACTGAAGCATTTCAAAACAGGATGAATAGTCGTCATTCACAACCACCCCAAGTAATAAAAGAGGAAAATTGCTAATAACTACAGTAACAAAGCAGCAGCTCTTGCCAAAAAACCAGTATTATGGCAATCTGATCATGACATGTTCTAAACATCCACATGCCGTTTCTAAATTATGGAACGAAATCTTAAAAAATCAGGGTACATTCCATCCCCCTCGACCTGCTCTGCATGTAAACGATAACATTTATAGAACTAACAAAGAAAAGGCTGAATTATTAGCTGAAACTTTCGCTTCAATGAGTCAGACTGGGTATTTATCTCAATCTGAACAAATTCGTAGAAAGGAGTTTAAGGATCAATACCCAAAACTTCGAGCAGCTTAACATAGAAAGTAACACTTTTTATATAAATTCAAATTTAACAATGCACGAACTCTGTTTTGCACTTAAACGTATAAAGCCAGGTAAGATGGCCACTGGTTCAGATCATATTTCCTATAACATAATTAAGCATTTTCCTGAGAGTCTGTTATCAAAGTTGTTGGAGTTCTTTCAGATATGTTGGAATGTTGGAATGCTCCCTACAGATTGGAAAAAGCTACTGTCATCCCAATCTTTAAACAAGGAAAATCTAAAAACTCTTGCCTCTAGTTTCCGACCTATTTTTTAACACCTCACATTGGAAAACTTTTTGAAAGAATCATGAAAAACAGAACAGAACATTTCCTTGAAAAAAAAAGGAGTCTTGCCTTTATTCCAGGCTGGTTTTAGGAAAAGTAGAGGAGTCACAGACCACACTGTCCACTTATCCTCAAATGTGAAAAAGCTCTTGCCAAGAGTCATTTGACCTTTGCTTTTTTATGTTCATAGAGCCTACGATTCAGTACGGCATTTGAAATAATTGTACAAAGCACATGAAGTAGGAATACGAGGTCGTTTTTTTTTTTTTCCAATTTCTAAAAGCTTTCTCATCAGGCAGTACTATCCAAGTCAATGTACATGGAGCTTTATCAACTTTCATGACTATTAACATGGGTGTTCCCCAAGGACGTGTAATTGCTCCAACACTTTTTTCGCTAATGATTTACGATATCAAACAGGTTAATACAAAAGGTGCCACATTAGCTCTGTATGCAGATGTTGTTGCTCTGTAGGGAAATGTAAACTGCAATTTTTCCAAACAAACCAAAAGAAAGAAAATCATTGAACAGTATCAGGAAATAGTTGACAATATTTTTCATTACATGAAATCAAATGGGTTCGGTTTATCTGCATGCGAAACGGTTTTTGTTGTCTTTACAAAGAAAACAATTGCGTTTGAAGGCAGAGAAGCTGTCTGTATAAAGGTTGATAATAATTTAATATACCCAAGCAAACAAGTTAAGTTTCTTGGTGTAATCTTTCACTATAACTTTTCTTTTTTGGAATAAACATATCAATAACCTCGTAGAAAAGGCTAAGAAAAATAGAATTATTATATATTCTTTCTGCTATACCTCTGATCAACTGGGGGTCTAATCTCGTCTATGTCACCTCAGGGCTAGTTCGTTCAATTCTGTCGTATGGCCAATGTCAAGGGCGTGAAACTTCTCACAAAAGGCATTAAACGCTTAGAGGCAAAGGAACGTTGTACGTAGTATACAAATAGGTAATAGACCCATTAACCAGTGTGCCTTACCCACCGCACACGGTCGAACTGTGTCAAGGAGGACGAAGCGGTCAGGTGACAGATGGCACCTAAGGTAGTAGGGGTTCGAACCTTCCCGATATTGAAAGGGGGGAGGGACGTAACCACTAGGACCTTGGTACATCAAGTGGGCGCTACATACTCAGTCAGCTGAGGTCGCTTTGTAAACAGTAACTGAAGAGCAGGAGTCTTGGGCTCGTTCAGATGGTATTGCTGTGGGGCACTGTATTGGTTCTATTGTCACGCTGGTTGAATGCGCGTGGACGTTTTTGTCGTAGCCCTCTTTAAGATGATTACTGTGTTAAGTGGCCCCCGAAGTCGGCGGGAATTTTCGATGTCCATTTGATGCCAAGTGTTTGTTTGCTAATCAATTAGGTAGGGATGTGTGTAAATGCCGATGGGTGGAAGAATGTAGCGAATGGAGAATTCAGGGTACTTGTGAACAGGGGGTTTCAGAAGCAGCATGCACAAAGGCATGGCCCGAAGGGGAATCCTTTGTTTCCATCCCTATATAAACTGAGGGAAGACAACGTGTAAGGAGGAGAATAACACCACGAGAGAGAGAGAAGGCAGAGAAGAGAGTAAGCAGGACACCGGGGTCGAGAGAAACGTGGTCTGGGAGATAGAAGAGACAGCAGAGTCTTAGGGTTAAAGACAAATTGGAAGAGAAGAAACCTAAGTTGAAGCCCAGAGGTGGGTAAAGAGAGACAAACCGAATTTGAACCCAGAGTGGGTGAAGGAGACGAAGAAGAAGAATTCTACGTCAAGATCCCAGAGAAGACCACGAAGACCCAATCCTGAAAACTGGAGCCAGTCAACCAAGGGTCACCATCAAGCAGTGCTGAAGAAGACGTTAAGAGACTTTTTCAAGAACTGTGGTGTGGTGTGGAAGCCTGGTTGTGTGTGTGAAAACCTAGCCAGGTAAGAAGTC
>JADBJO010001009.1:32500-85000 GCA_016801955.1 Conus betulinus
CATCATCGGCCTTCTTGCTCCAGTCCTTTCCCACTTGTGTTTACGATGTGTACGGTCGAGCGCACGTCGACCTCGACACTATTGATGAAGAGTCCGAGGCGAAGCGGTTCTTCGCGGAAACAGTAACGCTCTTTCTGTGGTTCTCCGTCTGCGCCACTAATTTTTATCTGTATCTGTTGAGCGGTAGAAAATTCAGGCAAGAGGCAAGAAGATATTTATGCTGGAGTTCTTCAGCTCGACAAAAGTGAAAACTGACTGTCACCAAATCGATTTTTCAGAGAAAAAAAAGACAATAACCAGACGTAGCAGCAAAATGGTCAGTGGACATCGTCCATTTGACTCTAATGAACTCTTTTTGACAAGCTTGGACTGATGCGGATGTCATGTTCAGATACTTGTCCATAACACATCGCTCATATTCTTGCTTACAACTTAACAACTCTAAAACAAAAGAAAATGAAACAGCATACTTTGTGTGCATGTAATGTTACTGTCATTTGATAGGTGATGGGAAGCCTTTCTGCGTATATGCTGATCATGCTAGCTGCTGATTCTGCATTATCGGTAACTGGATAAAGAAAACTAAGAGTTTGGTTTGTACGAAACTCCACAGCTTGGAATGCAAGTCGGTTGCGATTGGCCACATCTCTATACACTAACGTGTCACTCAAACACTGGATCAGACAGGCAGTCTTCCAGCCCTCGCAGTTTTCCTCTCAAACAGTCCGTCTTGCCTCCAGGGCATCTAGACACCAGATGGGGAGCAAACTCTGCAGGACATGAGGCAATACAAGTCAGTAAGATGCGGTCCGCTAAGATATGGTTCGTCGGTGAATCCCCTCCCACTGCGGCGTCCAGGGCCACAAACATGCAGACACACCGCACGACAGACAGTAAGCTGACCACAAAACAAAAACAAACAAAAAAAAAAGAAGAAAGAAAACCAGTACAACATCTGAACTGCGGATAAGAGAAGTCACTCTTGAGAAGCCACTTCAGAACCCAATGGCATGAATGCTTTCAGCCGGAAGTTGAAGAGGACAATGTCCACCAACAGGACCAGTCCAGCCAGTCACCATGTTCCGATTTCACCCGGAGGGTGTACAGAACTGTATTCATCAGCTGGATCAAGTCCAGCAAACCCCCATCTTCAGGTTTCACCTGGAGTTTAGAGAGGATTGTATCCATCACCTGGACAAGGTCTAGCAATTCACCATCTTCACGTCTCACCTGACTTACAACATTTACCAGCTGGACCAGGTCTAGCAATTCACCATCTTCACGTCTCACCTGAAGGTTCAAAAGGACGGTATGCAGTACCTGGACCAGGTCTAGCAATTCACCATCTTCACGTCTCACCTGAAGGTTCAAAAGGACGGTATCCACTACCTGGACCAGGTCTAGCAATTCACCATCTTCACGTCTCACCTGAAGGTTCAAAAGGACGGTATCCACTACCTGGACCAGGTCTAGCAATTCACCATCTTCACGTCTCACCTGAGGTTTAAAAAGGACGGTATCTACCAGCCGGGCCAAGTCCAGCAACTCACCATCTTCCCGCACGCACGAACGCACACACACCAGAAAAAGATAGTCAGGGCAGATATTTGACTCGCTGCCTGCGTAACGACATGACGCTTGGTGTGAATATGAATGAGTGAATGAGTCGATTCTTTTTTTTTTGTTTGCCTTCACTTCACTATTTCTTTTCTTCTCTTTCTTCTGTCTCAGCTTTTCATTTTCACCAGCTCTGTCCCTCCTCTGTTCTCACTCATCCTGCTACTTGTGGGAATGTAGTATAAAATAAAATGTAACTAAGACACTGGAAACATCGAAGGAGAGCAAGACTCAAAAAGAATTTCAGATATAAGTTTGGGTCCCTTACTGAAATGGGATGTACATGACAGTAAACAAGAGAAAGAAAATCTGTCCGCATCAACTTTCCACTTTGTCAATCATCTGTCCATCACCCATCCAAAGAAGCTCTCCCACGATATCCATCAATCCCTCCTCCTGTTACTACTATCATTGCCACCCGTCGACTGCTGCTGCTTATACAGCTATCAACTTCACGTCTCAGCATTATTTGTCGGCACCGTACATCCTCAAACACAGCTGACGGCCCCACCACTCAACATTATCTATCAGCATAATCTATTCACAAATATCACCCTACAACATTGTCATTAGGTATCATTCATAACAAAGACAACTACACCTAACAGCATTGTGTTCATCACCTTTCCTGAATACACTTCATCCACATCTCCCATTGGATTATATTTGTCGGCATCATCACTGCCATCTTTCCTGCACCAGCCATATCAGGACGATATCTGCCAAAGCAACTGAACAGTCGACAACCCCGGGACGAAACTTCAAAGACTGCGTCTCTAAGGCACTATTACCAGAGTCAAAGATTCTGGCACTATTACCAGAGTCAAAGATTCTGGTACTATTACCAGAGTCAAAGATTCTGGCACTATTACCAGAGTCAAAGATTCTGGAACTATTGCCAGAGTCAAACATTCTGGCACTATTACCAGAGTCAAAGATTCTGGAACTTCTACCAAACTGCTCAACAACCTAGGCTGGACTAGCTCAGAAAAGAGACGAAGAAGAATCAACTGATCGACATGGCATGGTAGGCACTGACCTCTGGCATTTTTTTTTCCTTTCAGCGATCTGGCCCAAGAACCTGAGGACCTCATCGACTTGACCAAGAGCAGGGTGATCATCCTTCCCTGTTCCACAAATTCTGTCCTAGGACCCTCTCCGAGTGGAAGCAACTCCCAGTCACCACAGACACACAGACACACACACACACACACTCACGCACGCACGCACGCACGTACACACACACACACACACACACACACACACACACACACACACACACACACACACATACACACACATACACACACACACACACACACGACTCGTTCCTATCGTCCATCTGCAGCCACCTCTCGGAACCCCTTCAGATCCAACCGTTTCTACATAGTCGTCACCTTCGACATCTGGCTGGAGTTCCTTCTCTAGTGATGGTCTTTCAATAGTCTCTACACGTCTGGCCCAACCTGCAACCAATGTTGTATTGATGACATGTGGGACTTACCAACGTTGGTGAGAACTCCGTCCTACCATAGGAGAAGGAGGAGGAGGAGGAGGAGGGGAGGGGGGAGGGGGGAAGAGAAGGAGGGAGGAGAGGAGGAGGAAGAGGAAGGGGGAGAGGAGGAGAATGAGGAGGAGGAGAAGGGAAAAGAGGAAGAGGAGGAGGGGGGATATAATGATGATGGTGGTGGCGGTGGTGGTGGTGGTGGTGGTGGTGATGGTGAGGGAGTAGGAAAATGAGGAGAGAAGTAGCAGGAGGAGAAGGAGGAGGACGCAGAGAAGAAGAGAAGAAGAAGAAGAAGAAGAGGAGGAAGAGGGGGAGGAGGGAGGGGGAGGAGGAGGACGACGACGACGTCGACGACGACGATACGTCGACGAAGAAGAGAAGAAGAAGAAGAAGAAGAAGACTGTCACACGTTCAGCTGTGACTTCTGTTTCTTAACTGCTGGTATAGTGGCGTTGGAGTGTCCTTCTTTCAACCTATGGTTGTTGTCTGACCGGCTGGATGGGTGACGGGGTTTCCTTTTACCTTATTGTCGTGGTTTGACCGGATGGATTGGTGATGGGGTTTGCTTTTACCTTGTTGTCGTGGATTGACTGGGTGGCAGATGTTGCCATGCCTATTGTTCCCAGCCAGTCACGTGACAATTAAGAGGACCGGGGGTGGGGGTGGGGGGGGGGGGGGGGGGGGCATACCACTAAGTCCAGCTAATCTTGTGACAGTTGTGAGTGATCCACATCAGTAAGTCAGCTAATCACGTGACAATTGTAGAAGTTCCACGCCAGTAAGTCCAGCCAATCATGTGACAGTTTTGTGGGAGATCCACGCTGCAAGTCTGGATAATGATGACAAATCAGGGAGACCCATATCAGAGAGTCCAGCTAATTATGACATATGTTGCAGGTCCGCATCAGAAAGTCCAGCTAATTATGACATATGTTGCAGGTCCACATCAGAAAGTCCAGCTAATTATGACATGTGTTGCAGATCCGCATCAGAAAGAAAGTCCGGCTAATTATGACATGTGTTGCAGGTCTGCATCAGAAAGTCCATCTATTATGACATATGTTGCAGGTCTGCATCAGAAAGTCCATCTAATTATGACAACTGAAGGGGAGCCCCATCATCAGGTCCAGCTGTTTGTAACAAATGTTGGAAATTTACACCAATAAGTCCAGCTAATTATGCCAGATGTGGTGGATCCACTCCAGTAGGACAGGTAACCATGTGATAGTTGTAGGAGATCCACATCAACAAGTCCAACTACATCAGAAAGTCCAGCTAGTTATGAAAAGTGTGGGCGATCCACATCAGAAAGTCCAGCTAGCTATGACAAATGTGGGAGATCCACAACAGAAAGTCCAGCTAGTTATGACATATGTGGGAAATTTACACCAATAAGCCCCTCTTACTGTGGCAGATGTGGTGAATCCACTCCAGTAAGTCCAGGTAACCATGTGATAGTTGTAGGAGATCTACATCAACAAGTCCACCTACATCAGAAAGTCCAGCTAGTTATGAAAAGTGTGGGCGATCCACACCAAAAAGTCCAGCTAGTCATAAAAAAGTGTGTGAGATCCACATCAAAGTCCAGCTAGTTATGACAAATGTGGGAAATCCACACCCAAAAAGTCCAGCTAGTTATGACAAATGTGGGAGATCCACATTAAAAAGTCCAGGTCATCATGACTAATGAGGGAGGTCCACATCTACAAGTCCAGCTAGGCATAATAATTGTGGGAGATCCACATCAGAAAGTCCAGCTAGTTACGACAAATGTGAGAGATTCACACTGAAAAGTCCAGCTAGTTATGACTAATGAGGGAGATCCACATCAGAAAGTCCAGCTAACCACTTGACAGTTAGTGAGAGAGCCACATCAATAAGTTCACCTGATCATGTAGCAATCATTGAAGATCGATACCAGTACTGTGAGCTAATCATGTAATACATTGAAGAAGATTCCCACCAATAAGTCCACCACAGTCATTGAAGATCGATGCCAGTAGTGCGAGCTAATCATGTGATACATTCTAGGAGATGCATTCCAGGAAGTGCACTTATCGGGAGACAGGAATGAGATAGACACTCCAGTAAGTCCAACCAGTCATGTGACAGTTGTTAAAGATCCACATCACTAAATCAAGGTACTTACGTGACATTTGAGGAAGATCCACCCTAGTAAGTCCAGCAATTCATGGGACAGCTGCAGAAGATCAACATCAGTAAATCAAGCTATTTACGTGACATTTGTGGAAGATCCACCGCAATACGTCCAGCAATTCATGAGACAGTTGCATGAGATCCACGTCAGTAAATCAAGCTACTTACGTGACATTTGTAGAAGATCCACCCCAGTAAAGTCCACCAATTTATGTGACAGTTGCAGAAGATCCATATCAGTAAATCAAGCTACTTACGTGACATTGTGTGGAAGATCCACCGCAGTAAGTCCAGCAATTCGTGGGACAGTTGTATGAGATCCATATCACTAAATCAAGCCACTTACGTGACATTTGTGGAGGATTCACCCTAGTAAAGTCCAGCTAATCATTGCGACAGTTGTGAGAGATCGACACCAGCAAGTGCCGCTAACCATGTGATTTTCTTTATTTTCTTCTGTGTGTCGTGGCTGTGTGGCTTTGGCTAGATGGTGTTGGTTTGGTGAAAATGTAGGCACTGGCCTTTAGGTACGGGTATGGTGGGGGTCTGAGGTCTCCCAAGTACCCTCCTAGTCTAGAATCTAGTGGTTGCGAGTGGAATTGGGTGGACGTCAAAACGGTCAGATCATTCAAACCGAACATACTCACCGTTCTCTCACCCTGGCAATGCGTTTGGTGACCTGTCTGTCATTTCTGATGCTGATTACTCTAGGTAACAGCCATGGAGTTCGCCCTGGGCCACCACGCCAATTAATGATAGGGGCCTATATACATTCTTTACGGCCGTGATGTTGTTGTTGTTGTTGTCGTCGTTGTTGTTGTTCACGGTGGTATTGGTGTGATGATGATGATGGTGGTGGTTGTGGTGGTGGTGCTGCTGCTGCTGCTGATAGTGGTGTGTGTGTGTGTGTGTGTGTGTGTGTGTGTGTGTGTGTGTTGATATATCTTCTGCACCACTTTGGTGGCGTAACATCCGACGCCGCTTCTCTCGGCTCTATGTCCGCAGTCACACCTTGCCGTGGCTTGTCCTTCTCTCGGCTCCATGTCCGCAGTCACACCTTGCCGTGGCTTGTCCTCTCGGCTCCATGTCCGCAGTCACACCTTGCCGTGGCTTGTCCTTCTCTCGGCTCTATGTCCGCAGTCACACCTTGCCCTGGCTTGTCCTTCTCTCGGCTCTATGTCCGCAGTCACAACTTTGCCGTGCGTTGTCCCATAGCAGCCCCAGCACCGATAATCCCCAGTTACAGTCCATACGATGTCGGCATAAGGTCACCCACTGGCGGAGACACTACACTGATAGAGTCAGTCAGCGGCGTTCAGTGGTACCTGTTCTGATCCTACGTACACAAGACGCCACCTTTTAAGCCCCCTAAAACTGCTTTGTCGTGGGTCAGCGTGAGCGAGCGTTCACCCCTGGAGAGAACTGCGAAGATATGACCTCCCCACTGATGTTTCTACTCTCGTCTGTTTTGTTTGTTTGTCCGTCCAAAACTTACCCGCTACAGTGCCCTAGGCCAGATAGGCCTACTTCCTTCATCGTTACTTTCGTCGTTTTTTTTTCCCCAAGCCGCATTAATGAACAGGGGATTTCCCAGTTTGGATCACTTGGGTATTTTTTTTCCTAAGCCGCATTAATGAACAGGGGATTTCCCAGTTCGATTCACTTGGGTAGGGTGGTATATAAGCTTGTTTTTATACATGGGCTGGGCTGGTGGCATGCTACTGCCTGAGGGAAAGGCTGGGGGTCGACTGCTATGTGAAGTATTCCCCCCTTCACCACGCTATCCAAAAACCATTCAGTCCCCTGCCTCTGATGATTGCCACTGGGGCTCCGCGCGTCACGCGGGGCGATATTTGACTTGATGGCAGACCACGCCTATCCAATCAGCAATCCTTTCTTTGTCTCGGTTAATTTCAGTGAGGTGACTTCAAACGGAAATTGAAAAAAAAAGAAAAAGAAAAAAAAGAAAGAAAGGAAGAAGATTTACAGTTCTACCAAACGAACAATAAATGATCTCCTCAAAGTGAGCGTAGAATTTTTTTTTTCGCCCAATTTGAGGAAACAAGTGAACGTTCGTTCTGTGTTTTCATTTGTCTTGAATGTTGTTTCTCTTGCCTCAACAAGATCAAAGAGGTCGAAACGCGTCGTGTTTCGCCGTGTAATTTATTTGTTTCTTTCGTTGGGCGAAACAATTAATCGTGATTGTCATGGACAAGGGGAAAGAATTTAATTACAACAAAACAAAATAAAAAAAAATAAAAAAAAAACTCGGATTAATCGAAAGAGGGCAAGTGACACCACACACACACACACACAAAGACAGAGTCGGAGTCGGAGTCGGAAGAAATCTATTCACGATAGGCCGAGGTTCCTTATGAAGGGGTGTGCGAACATCATAATTATAAGTAAACGCAATCAGAAAAGAGCATGAATACATAATGTGAAATTTCTTAACAGATGCCAATAATCATACTAAAAAAAAAAAACAAAGCGAAAACAAATGAAGTCAATATATCTATGATGTTGCTAGTCCTCTTAACTTGAATGTTTTATACAGATAGAGTGACAAATTTCGTAGCCTTCTTCGTGAGAACTACTTGAAGACATTAGTAAGCTGAGCTTGAAAGATGAAGGTTGTCGATAATATGTAATAGCAAAATTTAGAAAGAGCGGGGGTTAGTTACCGCCAAGGACACAAACAAAGTACGGTGCAAGACACTTTGTTTGTCTATATCCTTGGAGGTAACGCCCTCTAGCTCTTTGTAAATTTTGCTTCATTAACCGCCCTCAGTCACTCTGTTTTGAAAGATAATATTTAGGTTTTATAAAACATTCACGAACAGGCCTACCTGTGAGCGCTGGACAACATGAAACAAAATGTATTTTATTTTCTTCGGCTCTTTTTCACACATTGGACAAATCGACATATATTTCTATCAACAGTTTTGTATCTAAGGCTATGTACTGTTAGAGAGAGAGAGAGAGAGAGAGAGAGAGAGAGAGAGAGAGAGAGAGAGAGAGAGAGATTGTTTCGAATGTTGTTTGTCCAGCCTGAAGAAAGCTCAATAGGTTGAAACGCGTTGTTGCTCCTTTGTTTGGCAGCTCAGTAATTCTTTATTGTTGCCAACCCAAATTTGAAACCTGCACATTTTAGATTTTTCCCCTTCACTCACTCTCCTTTTTTTTTTTCTTTTTTTGTTTTTTTTTTTTTTTTTTTTTAACCAACAGGAAGAGGGAAAATGGGAGGCACATGTACACATGTATGTGTTTTCTTGTGCGTGTGCATCGGTATAGCTACCGAGGTATGAATGGGTGTGTTTACCTTGTGTTACTAGTATACAAAAAAAAAAAAAAGGGGGGGGGGGGGGGTGTAAGCCGGGTAGGGTGGAGGGAAGATCAGAATGGGCATGCGTGTTGGGATAGGGCAGTGGGGATAGATTCTTACAGTACTGAAAATGAGGACAAGTCAGTTGGTTTAGAATCTAGTGACTGGCGAGATTCACATCCTATTAATTCGTACTTCTATCTTATTTTCATTTTTTTTTTAAAAAATTCAAATAAGTTCACACAGTACAACACAGAAAATAGAATAAAAAAAAAAAAAAAGAACAAATCCAAACAAACGATAGATAAAATCAATAAACACAACTACAATACCATTTACATTTTTAAGCTTATTTTCAATTTTTGTTTAGTTTGGTTGTTGTGTTCAGTTTATGCTTAGCCACAAAGAAGTCTCTTTCATTTAAGCTTATTTTTTTGTTTGTTTGGTTGTTGTCTTTAATTCATGTCTAGCCACAAACTCGTTTCCCCTTTTTCCTTTTGGTAAAAGGAGATGGGGTATGAATTGTAGATTTAGATGCATACATGATAGAGAGAGAGAGAGAAGAGAGAGAGAGATGAGAGAGAGAGAGAGAGAGAGAGAGAGAGAGAGAGAGTGTGTGTGTGTGTGTGTGTGTGTGTGTGTGTTGCATGCTACAATCTGTCTATATGGAGAGACAGAGAGGAGTTGAAGCATACGTGGATGCATATGAGTTCACACAAATGTGTGGATTTATAAATGTATGCAAGAAATGATGAAGATGTATAAATACATGCATGCATGACTGACTGCATGTGCATGTGTCAGGTGTACATGCGCATGTGCATATGTTTGAGGAAATGAAATATTCCATGATGACAGTGTATGTTAAAGGGGAGGGAGGGGGAATGTGATGATGATTGCCAAAAGATAAAAGATTTTTGCATACATATGTTTCTTTTAAGAGTTCTACTCCTCCTAGGGGTTTATACAGTTAATTTAGAACAGGATTCATTTTGCTTATGGCTGGTGAGATTTTGGATTACTCAAATGTGTAACAGTAAAAAAAAAACAAAACTAGTATGCTTAACTTATACTTATCAATCTCCTCTGTGCAAATACATGTACTACTGCCACTGTTGATCTATAAGCAGTTTATTGGTATGCATGGGCTGAAGTTTGACTTGGCAGCTCTGACGACGACTTTACAGTTATCACTTATCTTGCACAAACTGTTAACCCATATCCCTTCCTCTGCCTCCAGGATATTGGATACAATTAACTGAACACTGAAGATGTAAGCAAAAGCAACTGAGAAGGGAAGCAACTCTCAACTTATTAACTCAGTTACGAGTAACTTGCATTTATTTTCATTGTCGGATGTTGTACTGTCCCAGACATTTCTAGACATTTTTTTTTTTTATCTGCCAGCAAAAATGGTTAATCCTGCAGACATACTGTCCCGCAAGGGAAAAAGGCATTTTATCACTAACTTCTTGACATTTATTTTTAAAGTGTTTCTTGCAAACTGTCAATATATTGCCGACAACATATTGCAGACAATTTATTCTTGCAACAGTCCTTGACCATTCAGTGATGCAACTGTTCCATTTCATACTTGAACTCGTACCGACGCTTGGTAAACAAACCAAGAATATATGAATTATAAGGTGTAGATGCTTTTAATATTCCCTGCCATCTGTTTCTCGTCTTTACGCTCACTAGATGTGTATGCATACATACACACACGCACATGCATGTATCATTTTCACCTAGTAAATGCATGCATGTATCATTTTCACCTAGTAAATGCATGCATGTATCATTTTCACCTATGCATCATTTATATCTACGATCATTGAAATCAATTATCTATAGAGTTCCAGTTTCTATGCCCCCATCATTAGATCTCTCTCACACAAACACACACATACACAGCCATGTGCACAGGCATATAAAAGCAATCTTCAAACATGTATGCTATAAAAAGAATTTAATGAACGTTTTTTTAAGTAGAAAATGGAAAGAGGAAAAATATATATATATATATACACATGAAGGTAAATCAAACAGTCAAATATAATACATCACAAAACATGACAAAACAAAAACAAACAAACAAAAATTATTTCATGCTGCTTCCATAATAAAATTCAAGAAGAGAGCCTCTGTTTATCAAGATGCTGGAACACACAGATAATAATATTAGAAATAATTACAAAAATAGGAATGATATTTTCTCTCTCAAAATGCATGAGCAGAAATCATCGCTACATAATAATTATGATTAACATTTCCTGCTGATTCATTCAAAATGATAACACGCCGTTACTGATGGCATGCTGCTTTCTTCCTTAACTATCCGAATATCTTAGACTTGACAATAAATAAACATAGGATTATGCATCATGTATATAGCTTATGTGCATGACAAAAAAAAAAAAAAAACATTTGGAAACAAGACTGCAGTTATGTCAAATGTGGTCCACATGTCCTTTGGGAAAAAAATCTTTGACAGCAAAAAGAAGTACAATGAATGAATGACGCGCTTGCACTGTGTTACATAGGCTGTGTTGTTTGTATCATCTGTCATCCATCCTGCAGATTCTGGACTCTTCAATCAATCTGAACAGTAATCTACAATCATTAGATAAATTAAATGCTTTCAAAAAAAACTTTCTGTCATTAGAAAAATGTCTCTCAAAAGAACTTCTCTTACACAGGCTTTGTAATTCTCGTGGAGCATTTTCAATTTCCATTTACTTTCAATTTCTCATTTCACCCTTTGCTAGCAGCAAAAGTAACCTAGGGGAATGTGGGTCTTCATCCATGGAGATTGTACACAGCAACACTGCATGTGATGGAATGCCATTCTCACCCATGGAGATAAAACACTACTTCACTGTATATAATGGACTGTAGTCTTCATTCAGCTAGATATACAGCGATAAGATACTGACACACTGTATGTCAAAATGTGGTGGACTGTGGTTTCCATTCACAAAGACTGACCACCACTACGACATTGTGGCTTGCTCACTGAACATTTGTGAATGGACCATCATCCCAAGCCCACATCTGCAATGACAAGAGCAGGGATTTATAGTAAGCAGATACATGAAAACCTGACCTTTTTTTCATGCTTCACTTCGTCATATGACAGGATGGTGGACTAAGAAAATAGAAATCTTGCCAGATCTTGGTTTTGACATAAACTATGTAATGTGAACATTGCGACAATGAAACCGATTGACATGGCAGCAAAATCACGTTTGTCTTTGCAGATTTTTTCTTTGGTCTTTTCTTCCTCTTCTTACTGAACTTAACTACTTTTTGATAAAATACGTCGACAGTCTTAAAATTTACATTACTCAGTAATGTTTGAACTCCTGCAAGAAGTGGATTTTTTTCTCTCTCTTTTTTTTTTTTTTTGTGCAGCAAGTCATCATTAAGTGTTGCAGCTAGGCACTGTCAATGAAATAGAAGCATACTGTGCTACAAGCGTAGCGCATGATAACTCTGCATCAAGGGGAATAAAGGGGTCCTTGTCCTGGAGAACATCTGGAGAGGCCTGATTAGCATAAACAAACCGTTTCAATATGTACCTTTCCCTGTTCCCCTAAATTCCATCCCCATTTCACTTCAATTTCTGATTTATTTTAAACAAATTTGATGACTTCAAATTTCTGATTTATTTTAAACAAATTGATTATCGTAATGACATCAAGCTGTCTGCCAATGATTTTCTTCACAAACCGATGCACATAAACTTGACTGTTGTGAGTATTTCTGGTCTAATATCAGACTTTTGAATTCTGGAAACCACTCCGGTCTCTATATTTATTTTGTTGAGAGGTGAAAGCCAACTAGCAGATGCCAATTTGTATTTAAGGATTATTCAATTTAACAGCAAGTACATGACCATTTTGAACCTTAATGCCAATCATGTTTATGTTCATCACACCTCGGATATGTAGTGTCTCATCAATAGTCAAGAACTGCCTTGAACAACAAGACAAAAAGAAAGAATGATAAACAGTGAATGCACACACCACACCACTTCTGTTTGTTACTTAAGAATCATGAATTTTTCAAAATTTGTTTCATTTTTATTTTTTTTTTTTTTTTCTCCTGAACTGATGCTCTGAAGAAAGCACAGAAATATGGATGGATTGGTGTGTCATCCCAATGACTGTATGAGAAACAAAACGATGTGCAGGTGTTCGGTGCAAACTGAAAGTGTGCCCTTTCTTTGGTTTTCATTCATGAGCACAGACAGAGACTGGAACCCGGTCAACGGCCTGTGTTCAGACATTCTGAACAACTTGAAAACATATTGCAAATTTTGGTCTGGTATCAACTGGAAAACACATGCACTCAAAAAAGCAAATACTGATCTTGATTCAAACGACACCCGAGTCCTACCTTCTCAGAATATGCTTGCAGACGTGTGAGAATTCAGCAGGGAAACAAATCGTTGTTCACTTCCATGTTATAGAACAGCTATTCAACTTAACTGATTAAAGGCATAAAAAATGTTCACATTCCATCCCCAAATATTAGTTCATTTGACACTGGACAGAACCAGGATGTAGTTTTCAGAGGCTATTGCTAAATCACAATGCAAACACAAGAAACAAACAAAAAAATGGACTGGTCAATGCAAACGCACCACATTCCAGCAGATTGAGCAAGTTGTAAATTTCATGTCTTGTTTATTGTCGTGTACTCGCCAACACTAGTGTCACAGAAGACTTGAAGCATCTCGACAGAAAACAGTGAAAGAGTCGTTTAACAATACTGCACAATGCATTAGACCAGACTGAGAGGGAAAACAAACATCCATCCACCCAATGACCTATACACAGCCAATGCTGCTGTGTCATTTAAGCATGAAGTCTCATAAATGACAAAAAACATAAACAAACACATGAACAGCCCATACCCACCCACACCCACCAGCTTCCCCCTATCGCCCTCTACCCCTGAAGCAAGAGTAAACCACCAAATACATTCACAGATGAAGACACAAGTCTGTTAGAATGACTAAAAGTCTATGTACAATATCAAGTGATAAAATAACTGTAAAACAAATAAAACTCTATTCTAAACAAAAGCGTCTTCTTTTTCTTGTATTCTCTCTTTCCTAAGAAAACAACAACAGAAGATATTTTAGATGGAGGAGAGAGGGGTGGATTCAGGGATTCAGTCAGAAGAGGGAGGAGGACTCGAGAAAAGGGGAAATCATGGGGTTCAGAATATTAAAGAATTCTGTTGTCCAAAAATTTTCATATTTGGTTTTGTTTGTTTAACATGCACACATAAAGTAATAAACACAAATTCAAGTGTTCTGTTCAATCCCTGGTTAAAGGTGAGCAACAGTTTCCTCTTGACTGTGTTTGCATGAGCAACATTGCCCTGAACTGGATTTTAAGAGCAAGATTTATGCATAAAAAAAATATATTCTGAAATACTCTTTGTCAAAAAAATTGTTTTGAAAACAATCCAATAAAGCAAAAAAGGCAGAAAGAAGGATCACATTTATATTGCTTTTTATTTTTTTTTTCCCCTTTGCGAACAAACGCACGTTTCTTCTGCATCTTTTTCCTTCCCTTTCTTTCTTCACATCAGAATTTGTCCTTTTATTTCTCAGACACAGCTAGAATATGGCCTTTGTAAGACTGCAGGGTTTTAAAGAAACATGATTTGGTTTTGATGTTGTCATCACCATACATCCCCTCCTCTTCATCAACCAAACCAAACATATAAATTAAAAAAAAAACAAACACATATAACGTTCTTTTTTTCTTTCACAATAATGGACAGGATTGTGAGTGAAACTGCCCCAATCATATTTACATGTATAAAAAGAGTTGCATGCTTCAGTTTCTTCAAATAACAAGAATAGTGAAACGGCAAGCACTGACAGCGAAAAAGACAATAAATATCTGAAAAGAAAAAAAAAATCTGAAAAAAAAAATAATTGAAAACAATTTGTGTGATAAATACAACCCTTCATTATCAAATGCATGTTTAAGAAAAACATACGAATGTATATTAGAAATAAAACTCTCTCAAAAACCAGCTGAATGCACAAAACAACAACAAAATTCAGTTAAAAGTCAACATGATTAATTTGTAACGACTTGTAGCAAGAGCATTTAAAACAGCAAAACGAAACCTAACTCATCATGTTTATTTTAAACACTGGTAACGCTGATCTTTGACCATTACAAAAAAAAATTAGTGATTAACAAGTGAAGGTTTCTTTGCTATGCACAACTTCTTAACAAAGACAGTAAAAAAAAAAAAAAAAAAAAAAAAAAAAAAAAAAAAAAGGGAGGGGGGGGGGGGGGGGCACTCTTGCACACTCACCTTTCACTTTCCTTTCCGTCTGAAAGAGAGTGAGAAAGACAGAGAAAATCAGACTTGGGAAAACGTGAAAAGTGATTCAAACAGAAGTTACACTGATAATAATTATGACAAAGCCCATACAGAAAGAAACGTACACGCACAAACAGCATGCCATTAACCAACTTTCAACAACAACAACAACAACAACAGCAGTCTGTAACAACCACTAAGGATGACGCATACACCGCTGAACAATCCAGAGGCACACTGTACATAAATGACGGTGATCCAAAACCATTGTCTCCCCCCTCACTTGCATCAGCGTCTGGTCAAGATGAGGCAGAGGTCATGGTCGTGGGGAAGTGACAAAATCCGAGAGGTAGGGGGACTGGAATGGTGGGGGCGGGGCAAGGTCACAGCATGCGAAGGTTTCGTCAGGGAATGTTGTAGGAAATGAGTCTGGATCAAAAGCGGCATCTCTGATGCGTCGTGTAGGGGACCGCTACTTGCGCTGATGCATCGACTGAAACAAACAAGCAGGATATATGGTCATGAGAGCTGACAACGCTAAACCTCTTCTCTCTCTCTCTCTCTCTCACACACACCCATTTTGCGCCGAATTTGACGAAGATGAGGACTGCTCATTCTTCATTTTCATTGTCCGGAGTGTTGTTTATCCTGCTTGAAGAAGACCTATGAGGCCGCAACGCACTGTGTTTGGTCTTGTGATTCGTTTGTCCACGTTGTTTGTCAGTGTTATTATGAACGTGTTTTAAGATATGAAAATAAGATTTTAAAAAGGCCTAAAACTGAAGAGTCAAAAATCAGGGAGCAAACCAGGATTAGCCCTTTCACTGCCAAGGGCATGTGCATGCTAGATGCTGAGGAATAATGACCGACTTTTACCCACTTATTTGTGATCATAATAAGTCAGTAATTGTTAAGAATACTGTTTATGAAACGAGACAAAACTGTTGTTCTGGGTCTAAACTACATGTTAAATACAAAGAAGCAGTCCGGCCAAAGAAAATTTTTTGTGATAGGCAACATTAATAAGAAATTTTAAAAGATGTGATATTTGCAAACGAAAAGCTGACGCAGTATATGCGTAAAACGTTGTACAACGCACAGACATTGCCTGAGCATTGCAATACATGGATATTAACCACAATTAATCTGTATTCTATATCTCACTGCCAGTAAATAGGGTTGGTATGTCATCATCTGTTACACTTTCCCTCATTTCCGGCCATCTTGACAAAAAAAAAAAAAATAAAATAGCAAAACTTCACTTTCAATCCAATTTATGTCAAGAAAACGCATCCAATACACTGGAAGTGAACATGCACTGTAAAGAGGTAAAGGGACAGAATCATGCATTACTTTAGACCTAAAAATGCATTAAAAATCTGCGTTCCTTATTATGCTGTTGAACGAGACAGTTGATCATTAAGGCACTCAGACTACCATTTTCACCCACAGTCAAACTTGAGGCAAGGCGGTGATGGCGTTAAGTCTTCAGACAAAAATGGATTAAGACAGGGGTTACAAAGAGTTGCTGAATCCCTTTACTGGATGAATAGACAGTCCTTAGGTTCTGCATGGGCAGACACACTTTATAACTTTCAAGAAGGTGCTCCACAAGGCAGAGCAGTATGTAGAACAGGGTACACTAGGTGATGGCTAAATCAGAGATAAAAGTGTGTGCATGCGTGAGAGAGACAGAGAGAGAGAGAGAGAGAGAGAAGCAAACAATACGCTTGTGTCTGCCCATCTTTGTGTTCTAAAATCGCATGTGTGAGAGTACATGTCTAATGATTCTCAACAAAGAAAAGCAGTTCAATTTCAATGTGTTTTCCTTTTATGAGCCGCAACAAGTGTTTGAGATGACAAAGTGTCAATGAAGTGTAATGATACCTTTACTGTGTGGATCTGACAAAAGAACTAAGAGCAGTTTATGTAAGTTAAGTGTACATGGGATTAAAGTGAAGTTCAAGAATGGGACACACACACAATACACATCCAGCATTGATAGTTTAGGAAAGTCCACAGGCATGTACTTTGCCAACACATTAGAATTTTACACCATGCACATACACTCACAGTCTACCAAGAATACAACCCTCTTTCACAAGAATAAGGTCCTCACAATAACATTGATGATATACAAAAACAGAAGGAAAAACAGAAAAAAAAAAAAAAAAAATTTCAGGTTTTCTATAAAATCATACATTTCCTGCTAATATTTTCAGAAAATGGCAAATACGTTACATGCCTTTCTCTTTCAGACCGTTTCCTTTTCACAATAAACCTCGGATTAAAAAAAAAAAATCAGACAGACTGCATCGTCTACCCTTAATTGGGGCACTGGAAGTACTACTGGCATGTAACTGAAAAAGGTGTGTGTGTTTGGGGGGGGGGGGGGGTGGGGGGTGGGGGGGGGGGGGGTTACTTGGACAAAGATGTCACTACTAACAACACTGTTAGCACTGCTATTAACAGTTTTTAAAAGGTCTGACTCCAGTTGCCTTCCACACTTGTTACCCACTTTCCAGCAGGTGACAGAAAGTTCCCAGGGATGGTTTTCAACAATAGTAAAATGAATTCTGCTTTATAGTTTGGTCTGCATCTGACCTTACCCTTTTTGACAGGTGTTCATGCTCACAGCAAACTTGTCTACCTAAGATTTCTTGTTGAACTATGTGGACAGTGTGGTGTAATTAAATGTCTTGTTCCCATAATGGTGCAGAAAGTCCAACTCAAGTGTTCAGGCACACAGGATGGCAGTGATTGGTGCCAACAAAAATCACAGACGAAAAAAAAAAAAAGGTCTGCCCAAAGTCCATGGAACACAATGACATTTCCAAATACACTAATAACATCAAGGTATTTGTCTGATGCAAAATTATTACTTTTTACGGTTTTTTTTCCTCTTTTGGTCATTTCTATGTTTCCTTTTTCTTTCTGAAGAGCTGTACATCACTTAATTTTTCAGTTTGATCTTTCCAGGATTTTCTACTAAAAAAAAAAACCAAAACAGCCATTACCAGTTATCCCCATTCTCTATGTACAGCCTCTTTCCCTCCCTTTCACACAACCTCCCTGCTGCCATCTCCTCCTCACCCATACCTTCCCCCCCCCCCCCCTTCCTTCTACTACCCCCCCCCCCCCAACCCTTTCCCTCAAGATTTCTCTCATCCACCCTTCCTTTTCCCTCAAGGTTTCTCTATCACTGTATGATAGGAACCTCATCACCAAAAACATAGAGAGAAGCTACGAGATATTACTGTTTGATATCACATTTGTTCAGAGCAAGTTACTTAGTTCTGAGAGGCAGTGGAGTTTACAGCTCGCCAGCAGCTGCAGAGGCCAAGCCGTGAATGCAGGTCAGGGAAAGGGGTGTTTTCTGCAGGTTGCTCCCCACCAGCCAGCAAACCGCGCTGTACTCAGCGAACTGAATATCACCTGTACATAGCCGGTCTGGCAGCAATGCGTTCGGCACTGCCGAGCAGCCATTACAAATGGGGCTGCTGGTTTGATCATTAGCGGTTGTCATGAAAAATGTAATATATCTGCGCTCTAGTGATGACTGAATTGGCAAATTCCTGACAATTCTTTTCATACAAACTCGACTAGGTTTATTTTCCTGTACATAACGTAGATATGGGCACGAAAGCTTGTACGCAAGTGCTCAGGCAATATTAGAACAATGACAACACACACAAAATTGTGCAAAAATGACGTCATCACTCTCTGGGTATTTAATTTTCCCTAGTTAACTAGTACACAAGTTTGATACATGCCTCTGCTCGGACTATAGCAACAAAAATGTTGGATTAGAAATGTGTAAGGCTTGTTTGTTCGCCCTTTCACCGAGTGTCTTGCACGGGACGGAAAAATTAAGCTGTGGATTCTGGGGAGAGAGCATGCTGAGGACAGAGCTGTCCCTGGCGGCCTATTTGTTGAATACACAGTACCTGAAGTCAGCGTCACCTTCTCCTTGACGTTCAGTCCCTACGCTTCACCACAGCCTGAAGAGGCACCACAGTTCATAGACATGTAACAAGAAATTTATCGCCTGAACATGTTCATACACGTTGACACATAATATCAAATGTTCTCGCTGCCCCTGAACTTCAATCTTTGACAACCAAGCCGCCTCTTGTTGAAATTCAATTGCTTCTTGTATGGGAACCCCATACATTTACTGCATAACTCTTCCATGTTCTTTTTCCCCCAGTTCAAGTAATGTACTGCCAAACCGACCACTGAAGGTATGTCAGAAAACAAAACACCTTCAACAATAAAGCTTTCGACAAATCATATCCAAGACTCAAAACGTTTCATACATCTCCAATACATTCTTTCTATACCACTGTAAAATCCAAGACCCTTGCTGTATGCTACATACCCAACACATCACTTCAACTATAATCCTGAATTTATCAACATCATGGTAGAACACACCTGTTGTGGGTATGCAAAGCAGCTGCAAAGGCGCCAATTATTCCTCTTCATCTACATCCTCAAGGTAAAAAAAAAAGGTACAAAAATCTATCAAAAATATACAGAAGGTAAACTGATAATAAACAAGACCTGTATTAGTAAACAGCACAGCTGCACAACAAGCAGGGCTAATGAGTGATCAATAGTGCTGTTTAGCTGTCAGTCAAGAGAAACCCAGAAAGCATCAGGAACTTTCTTAAATCTTATTTTGTGAGGAAAAACACCCATCAGTGAAAGGGCCAACACGCCAAAAAATGAAAAAGTGAAAATAAAAACCGACAAATCAAAAGCAAAAGAAACAGAAGGCAGATACACAGTTCATTGTAACACTGTGTTACCATGACACCATCAACAGAAAGTGCTATTTTAACCCCCAGAAAGAGTTTGAAAAGAGGAAATGCATTTTTTTTTTTTTTAATATTTCCAGAGGATGGGGTACAACTCTATGGAAGAGCTCCCCACCATTCCCCACCTCCCCCACCCCTGATATCCTGATAGAGAGTCATCTTTCAAAACTGTCATTCTCACCTACCCTCACCCCCAAAACAAGACTCTTGTTTATCTGCCTAGACACACATGTATATACAACCAGGCATACACAAAGCTACAACACTGTCTTTACTCTCATAACCACCAGGCAATGCACCTTTGGCATTCACTTTCTCTCTCTCTCTCTCTCTCTCTCTCTACACACACACACATGGTGACAGACACACTATACAGTGTATTCTTCTTTCTCACACACAGTCTCCCCTCCCCACATACACCCTGCAACTTCCCCCCATGCATGCAGCACGGCCACTTACACACAAATACCTTTATGAACCTGTGCTCATATCTCCCATCTCTCAAGCTCCCCCCCCCCTCCTTTTCCCTGACACGCACATTTTCCCCCAAATAATGTCCATAACGCAGCCAACCTAAAAATCCACATCAGGACAGATACTGGCCTACACCCTCACCCCCTGCCCTCGCCGCCAACCTACACATACATCTAAACATTCTCTCTCTCACACATCGGCATTCCCACACACACCATCCCCCTCCGCCTTCCTCCTTTCCACACACACACACACGCATCCCGAACACACTCAGCTCAACAGACCTTGGCGATGTTGATGCCAGTGAGGTTCTCCACCACGCGGGGCAGTTTCTCCATGATGTCATCACCTCGCCCGTCAGCTTCTGGGCGCCCACGTCGCCCTTGCCACTGGACACCATGGTGATCTTCCTCGTGTTGGTCAGCGGCTGGGCGATCTCTGCTGCCACCTGTCAGCAGATGTGTGCATCCTTTTACTTGCCAAAAAAAAAAACCCAAAACAGTACATACATCACAGTATAACAAGGGTATTGTTTGACTGCCTCACCCTGTGCTCACGATGAATTACTGTTGACCCTTGATTTATCGAAGTCACCTTCACTGGGATGATTTCATGGGACATCAATAGACTTGACCTATTCCATAACTTCTATTGATGTACTTTTCAACAAAAATCAGTGTATTTTCTATAAAAATGTGTACAAATCTTATTATATTTCTGTAAAAGGGGAAAGGGGAAATGGGGAGGGGCTGTAGCAAGTTCCATCTTCCAAATATTTGAAAAGGTTGAGTGATTGCGCTGCACAAACTACAGTGAAGTAAGATTCTCCCAAAAATTGTTTTATGCTGGTTTATGGGCATTTTTTTTTGCACAAATTCATACTCCCTCGATGTTTTTTCACTCAGGATCTGAAGTCCACACTGATGTTTCTTCGTATTCAACAGTGTCAAGGAACCTGACATGGCCAGAGATATGATTTTGCGTGCGAGTGTTGGCAAGACCTGTCGCTTTTTTTTTTTTTTACCAGAGAACATCCACACTGGCGCATCAAGACAACGCTACAGTTGCACTCCGCAAATATGACAGTTGCTCAAGAACTAAGATTTTTTCGCACATTTTCCCCCTTTCATCATATTTTTACTTAACATGTGTAACAAATAAGGCTAAACTGTACAGGTACACAGGTCTGCATATGCATTACTACTTTCACCTTGCAGGCTTTTCTTCACATCCAGAAAAATTCGTCAGTTTCACATTCTTCATATGAGCCTTTAGCCAGCGTTAGTTCCACAGCCAAAACAGCACTAGTAACCAGTCATCATGCCAAACTCTTCTTTCTTTCACTTCCCATTTTAAATAGACCACCCTTCTCTGTCTCTTGGGAAGGCCAGGGCAGGAGGGGAGGGAAAGGATCCTTTATGCTATAAATGTATTATGTCTATTAGAACAAAGGGTGTCATCTTTTCTGGGATCTTTTTCACCATTTTCACCGTATTCTTGCTTAATATCAGTCTCACACACACACACACACACACACACATATATATACACATTCAGAGAGAACACAATATATATCAGGAACTTTTCAACTATCTCAAGGAAAGCATCTATTTGTTTTAGGGAGCCTCTAAAATGCTTGAGCTGAAAGTTTCACAGCTCAAGAACTTTCAAGAACAGTATAGACAATGGGCAGCGTTTTTGTTACAAAAAACAAAAAAGCAGAAAGATGAAAAAAAAAAAAAAAAAAAAAAAAAAAGAAAAAAAGCTGAAGGGGGAGATGCAAGTCTTACCTTGGGCAGGGTCTCCAGGACCATGTCGACCATGGCAGCATCCTGGTAATCCTTCCAGGCGTCGGCCTTCTTGGCCATCTGCTCGGCTTCAGCCCGTGCCTTAGCCTCAATGGCAAAAGCCTCAGCCTCTCCCTTCACCTGTCAAAAAAACCACACCACAACAGTAAGTCAAAATTCTGTGCTGTGAGTTATCCTTCCTGGTTACCACTGCAAGTAGTCCCATCTGTATGGGTTAGAAAACAATACCACCCAAAATATCATAAGTTTTGTGTTCGATTACAAATTCTCGAAAAAAAAAAAGAGATTTATCAGAAATTTAGACAAGAGGTGAAGAATGTCATTTCTTACAGAATCCTCTGGGGTAGAACTCAACAGCACTTTTATGCTGCACTTTGCTTTGCACTCATGATGGAGAAGGTGGACTTAAGACTTTTAAGCACTAGGTTAATAAACTGAGGAGAGGTAGTCTCAATAGGGAGTTATGTCTAGCACAGACAAACAGATCAACGTTCCAGCAAGGGAGTCTTTATTCAGCGATTCCAAGGTAAGACCCTATGAAAGTGTCCTGAATGTGCCTGGTAACTTGATACTAAACAAGTCAAAAGCATAGCGCTGCTTATCCATTCCCATCAGTTAACATACTGCTGAACTCTGACCTCTAACCCGTAGAGGAGAAAGAAGAAGGGATGACCCTAAAACACCAGGAGGAGAGATACTCAGGCAAAATCAATGACGAGAACCAAACAGACGAAGGCAGAAAGTCCACAGCTGTTCCCTCCTGGAGAGTTTCTGTTGATGGCCTCTGCTGCCATGTGGATGAAGGACCTAATTAAGTCATCAGTTTATGTACAGATAATTGAAAGGTATCAACAGCACCCTTAAATCATCTCGCTTCACTGTCACTGCACATCTTACTGTGTGACTAAGGCGACAGCTCTTCTTCTTTCACAACATGTTTTTCTTTACCTATAACACTGACTTTTCCTACAGCATTTTGTTTGGGACCATTTCTTTGACCTGCTCTCTCTTACATGAACTGATCACTCATGATCTCGATTCATCATTTCATCCAAAAGTCTAGCACCAAGACTTTCACTTTTATGTCTAGTTAACCAGGGATGAATAATCTGCATGTCTTGCGAGACTTAAACCACAGACCCAGCCTTCCTTGCTTTCAGAGCGTTAAACACTCAGCCACCTTTCCAAACTGAACCAGAGCTGAACACTTACAACCAGAGGAATATTATGACACAGATCGACAGCGTGAGAGCTATGTACAGTTTGAATGCTGGAACTGCATCTCCAGTGTCTTCAGACTTTGTTGTTTTAACAGTTGTTTAACAGCTGACTTGCCCGTTTAGTTGCAGGGTTCCCATTATCCCTGAACATAATCACTTAGCCTACTCCCCCCCCCCCCCCACCCAACCCCACCTCCTGCCATTCTTCCAACCCCACCACCTCTCAATGAAATCCATCTGTCTGGACAAAGACAGCCACAGACTGCAGGGGTGCTTTCTTACCTGAATGGCTTCGGCGTCGGCTTCAGCCTCCATCACCAGCCTCTGCCTGCAAAGACAGCCAACCACCAGTCAGTACACATTTCTTTTATGATTTTAACACTGTAAAAACATACACGTGTGCGTGTGTGCATGTGACACAGACAGACAGATAGGACACACACACACACACACACACACACACACACACACACACACACACACACACACACACACGCACACACACGTATACACACACACACACACACAAACATGCATACAGGACTTCAGAAACTGATAAACGGTGACAGACAAACAATAAAAGAATACACATTTATCAGTACAATACGGGATACAGGGGGAGGATACAGAAAACAAGACCCTGACGGGCAGACAGAGACAAACAAAACAGACAGCATGTAACACAAAAGAGAATAAACAACTGACAATACAAAACAAACCAAATTGCCCACAGCAACCAAACTATACACTAGACTTTCTGCTGCCACAGTAGTATTCTTTAAATTGTAATAATACTGTCCCATGATAATGAGTCTAAGAGGTGCACTGATAAACACCTAGGCAGACAGAGATTTCTCTGCTCTCAATCCTCAGTCACGCGCGACATGGTATTCCAATCAGCCTACTTCTTTGTGTCTCTCCATCCAGGACATCTTTGGTTTGCCTCTGAGTGGTCACTCTAAACTGCATCCTGCAGAATGGTTTGAGGCAAGGAGCCAAGGGTGAGATACATTCCTGTACCAAGCAGTTTATCAGATGACGACGAGCTTTGTCATGGACACATGACCAGGGAGAGCGTATTGTTCTCCCTTGTTGAGCTACAGTCCTTGCTCATATTGAACCCAAGATACCTGGAGTATTAATGTTTACTTAAAAAAAAAAAAAAAAAAAAAATGGTGTAAAAGACACAACTAGTGATGGATGAACACAATCCACTCACTTGTTGGCTTCAGCCAGTTTCTCCAGACGGAATTTCTCAGCTTCGGCAGGTTTGCGCACCTGGGCGTCCAGCTCGCGTTCGCGACGGATGATCTCCTGCTCTTGCACCTGGATGGCCTGGCCACGCTCGATGACTGTCACCTGCATCGATTCTTCCTTGATCCGCTGCTTCGTCTTGGCCGCCTGGGGAAATATGGGTCGGAATTATGAGCAAGTGGGGTTATATGGGTGTGTGTGGGGAATGCAGAAGGTAGAGGAGAGGGTGGGGAGGAAAGATAACAGCAAGTATGTATTGCATATGTGTCAGTGTGTGTGTGTGTGTGTGTGTGTGTGTGTGTGTGTGTGTGTGTGTGTGTGTGTGTGTGTGTGTGTGTGTGTGTGCCTGCAATGCGTATCATTGTACTTTCCTTTCATCATTTTGTTTCCCTGTATTTCATCATCCCTCCTTCGAATTCTGATCTTGCCAGCCAACATGCACTATCTTCCATCTCTCTCCCTCAATCCCCTTTACTCTCCGTTTCCTCTTTCTCCTTCCTCACTTTTTCTCTTCCCCTCCCAACCCTCCCTCAGCTTTTCCCCTACCTCCCCCCGCCTACTTTTCCTTTCCAAGTGCCCTCAGGGTGTGCAAGTACCTGCAGATTGTAAGCCAGGTCAGCCTGGGCCTTGGTGGTCTGCACCTCCATGTCATAGGCTGCCTTCTTCAGTTCAAAGTCCCTCTGAGCCTTGGCGATCTCAATGTCATTCAGGAACCGGCCTGCATCCTCTTCTCTTCTGCCAGAGCTTCCTGTCAATGGAGGGGTTGTCAAGAGGAAGGTGGGGGGGGGAAGGGAGGGAAGGGGTCAGGGAATTCGTCCAGATTGCAAATCAGTATCTGAAACTGTGTGTAGTCAAAGCTTACACTGAATTCGTCCAGATTGCAAATCATAATTCTGAAACTGTATGTAGTCAAAGCTTACACTGCAGTTTTGCTAATGCCGGTTTTACAACCCTTGACAAGTGCTATTCTGCCACAACATCAGCTTCAACTACAATGATTTGGAGCTGAATAATAATCATGCTAAAGTAGTCTTCTTGCTGTTGTGCTTGTCAGAACTTTTAACAGCCATTTACCACAACACAACGAATATTTTGCCAAATATCAAATCAGTGTAGGGTGACAATTGTGGTCTCAGTACTGCAGTCATCACAAGAGATTTTTAGCATAACATCCACAGAAGCTGTTTGTTTTTAAACCTTAGAATACAGCAGCATTTCTCGTTGTAGCAGCATTAGTTATAGCAATACCGCACACAACTTTTAAGTGCTATCACTATTACCACATGCTTTCTTCTGCTGGTCCTATTTCAGCTACATGTACTGCCATGATCATTTTCTTAAGCCCCGAAAAAAAAAAAAAAGAAAACCAAAATAACTAAAGGAAATGAAGCAAGTCTATCCTAACCAAAAAGCAGAAGCGTTACAATTATCCAACAACCACTTTGACTGTGACTCACTAGTACAACCTCAACCAACATAGTGCACTGGCACTACTGTGACCATCTCAGTCACCAACGCTATGGACAACGCAAAATAACTAACACTGTACCTTCAGTCACTGCAAATGCAGTAAATTCCATTTAAACAAGTCACGATGCTCACAGCCAAGACGATCATAATGGCCACATCAAGACAATCAGAAGTAAGCAAAACTAAACTGGTAAGGCTAAATTAAGAAGAAAAAAAAAAAAAAGCAAACCCTGTAACTGAATGATCAATATTAAGCACAGTATACTACCAGCCACAATTTAGTCAGATGAAATGAAAAATACTGTCCTATTTCAAACGAATAATTTTCTAAAAAAAAAACTACATGAGGTGGTACATCTCCGAACTATTTTCTTTATGGAATCCTCAGTAAAATGCCTTTGCCTACAATGCATTCATCCCAGCACTCACAAAAAAAAAAAAAAAAAAGATGGTAAGTACAGAGTCACTTGGTACCCTGCATGCAATCTCCTCATCCTTTCCCCTTCCAATTCAATCCGCCTATACCCCCATCCCCCATACTCCACTAACCTAGCACTCTCCCCCCACTGCCCACATCAAGGTGATCCTATATATGTAGTTTCTGTATGGTGTGTGAATGGGAAGGTTTGAGTGTTAACCATTACAGTTTGAAGACAGCAGTTGCTGCAAAAGTAGTTGAAATTTGCAATGGAGAAGTGGGAAACTGGTTGTGATATTACACAAGGATTCAAGACTTTCGAAACACAAAGCTGAAGGACAACATTTGTTACAAACAGTTACAAAAAAAACCAAAAAAAAAAAAAAAAAAAGCATGCACAGAAAACTACACCCATGACTAGATTCATAAGTACAACATTTAGAGTGAATTTGAACATCTGGTTTCAATTAAGTATGCAGCAGCATTTGTTTTGTTATTCAAAAACAAAGAAAAAAAATTGTACGAGTTTCAAAAGTTTAGTATCAATTTGTTTACAGCTTGAGAAAACAGGCCTGCTGGTTCTGTAAATGCCACATCTAAAAACCTTGATATTTTGAGGGTACAAAGGTAGGAATGCCATGGTATGATCAGTATGTGACCTGCACACTACCATCTTTATGGCTCCAAGAAACAGATCTACTTAGAGCCTCAGTATTAAGAAAAACAGACAAAAGGTATACTGGAGAACAGTTTTCCCACAATCCCCGGGCATGATGTGGGCATCCACAGTGTGCCGTTCTATAAACAACATGACCCCCGGGCATGATGTGGCATCCACAGCGTGCTGTTCTATAAACAACATGACCTGACTATAAGTGAAGCAGACACTTTACACGGCCACATAGCCATGTCAAGATTCACAGTTATGCAAGGTCCACTGCGATCTCATCTTCTCTCTGAATCTACCATGATCTCCCTTCTGCAGAATTTCACGGTCAGATTACTTTTTTCTTGTTTCTCAAATGACGATCATTGGCCCAAAAGTTGATCATGAGCAGAGAAGGATGAAAGCAAACCCATGCATGGTTTGCAATATGAAGAAGAAAAAACTGCTGCTGACATGTTTTGCAAGTAAGCTCTAAAATGTTTTTTTTTTTTTTTTCTTTTTTTTTTTTTTCTTCAGACAAAAAAAGAGAAAAATCCCCTCCTCTCCCCTCATCATCACCCCCCCCCCCCCCCCCCCCCAGAATACGCTCATGAAACGCTATGAAATTATTTTTCTTGAATAAAGTAGGGGGCAGGCAGAAATGGAGGTGGGAGTGAGATGGTGAGTGGAGAGAGATTTTAAAACCCTTACGACCATCCCTTCTCTCCCTCCCTTCCCTCTAATTCACACCTGTATGTTTTCACCATTTCTGCCTTTCCTTACGTAAAATGCAAAAAAAGAAAAAAGAAAAAATAAAAAATACCTTCATCATCATCTTACAACTTGCCACCTTTCTAGTGTCAAAAAAGACCAGTACTTAGAGAATGACTAATAGGTATGACTCAAGTCATCAAAATTTGGGAAAGGATGAAAACACATTTGTTTACAGGAAACAACAAAAAGAAGATTCATTCCATTAAACTGGACAAGCAAATGAACAATTCAACGAAAAGAAGTGACATGTGGTGAAAAGGAGGGCTTTTGTTAATGTCATATCTCCACCAAAGGTAGCAGCAACACACATTCTGACAAATTTAACCCGTTTATGCCTCTGTTGTGACACAAAATTTATTAACATTGTCCACAAAACAGTTTCAAATGACATGTCTCTCTTCTGCACATCAGGTGCACAAATGTTTCCGTTTCCCTTTTTTTCCTCCCTTTTTTTTTTTTTACTGTGACATACCATTTGTGTTATTAAAACTGAAGTTAACGCTGGTGCAACTGATGATTCTGTTTGCGACAAGCTGAGACTTCTTTCACTGCTGTGAGCTAAGTTCACAGAAAATGATGATCATCATTTCCACCGATCTTGAGAAACCCATAAAAGAATTTCTGAATATGGATCCATATTTGCAGTCACTATCTGAGTAAATCTACTTTCAAGTTATCATACTGGCCGCTATGCTTCTGAATTTTCAAACTTGAAGTTTTTTCTTCTACTTTCTAATTGGTATCGTTCTATCCCATCTACCTTCTAGAAGGGAAAGTCTAAGACTAGCCCATTCTAAACTGTCCCACTCTGGTTGTCAGAGTAAAAACTTGTTCTGTACTGTGCTCTCCCTATCCTCCATTCACATCCGATCCCCCGCGCTCCCACCCCCACCCCCACCTTGCCCTCATCCTCCAGCAGCAGAGTTGGTGTGATTGCTCATATTAACCTAACGGCCCTCTCCAGACAAGAGACCTCATTTCCAATCTGCTCTACCCTGTCATCTCTTTGGTTCAAAGGGAGAGTGGAAAACTGAAGAGTGATCTAGTCCTGATCCCTCTCTTGACATTAAAGAATGATCATTAATTAGCTCAGTAATACCTGAGCAGGTTGCCCTTTTCCTCCCCTTTTTAGAAGACATGTCTCTTGATATTAACCAACCCTCTCTCTGGCAGGAAAGGAGATCAAAATTGTTTGACCTGATGATTAGCCCTCTTAGAGGTAGAGTCTAATATCATCAACATTAACCTCTCTCTAACAAAATGAAGAAAGAAACAAAACAAACAAAACCCCTTCATCCTAATCTTGAAAAAAAGAGACTAACGTCTATCAATGCTACATGTCATCTTCAGTTCGTGCGTGCACAATCATGCGCGTGCACATGCACGCACCGTGGCTCAGCTGTAACCTTGGTGGAGATGTAACGTTCTGCATCAATGTACATGATGTCAGAAAACGAATGGATTTAAACCAAAACAAGGGAAAGAAAATTAAAATACTAGTACACTGGACTGAAAATAAAGTTAGCACAGAAATTATGGAAAGACATCTTGTTACTTAGTGAGAAAGAATGCAAGACAAGAATGTGCAGTTACGGTCACACCAAATGTGCAAGAAACTTCTGATCAAACTCAAAATACACATTCTATGAACAGGCTCAGCCATTAAAAAAAAAAATGGCTGAGCTGTGCAACTGGGTTAAAACTCAGGCATGGCATGCAAACAGAAAAATACTAAATCTACCACACTTCAGAAACACTACTTTTGACCTAAACAATGTGCTCAAAAGATTTTCCATGGCAGTTGCATCAATCTGATCTCTGTCAGTAATTTTGGACATTACAATTCACATTTAATAGCATCACGATTGTCAGTTATAATCTACAGTATTTTTTTCTAAGTTCTGGTTCTAAGTTCAGTCAATGTCTGTGAAACAAGACCTGAAATAAGACCAACACTTAAACAGACAGCTCTGAAGTGGCATTTTTCCCCCTACAAAAAAAAAACAACAACAACAACAACGACAAACATACACATTTCTAAATTGTAATATCACAATATCAACGTCCCAAATTAAAATAACACCGAAATGAACTTTTTGAACCAAACACTACATGGACAGGCAGTTGAGTCCATTGAAAAACATAGTGTTTGCATGTGTGACTTCAGCCATGTGTGTAAAAATGTTGGTGCATATATATGTGTGTGTGTGCATACACCCGCACACACACACACACGTGTGTGTTTGTGTGTGTGTGTGTGTGTGTGTGTGTGTGTGTGTGTGTGTGTGTGTACTCGCGCGTGTGTGTGCGCGTGTGCACACGTGTGCATCACAAGACCGAGACAGCACCACACACTGAGATCTTTTCACAATGCAGAGAACACAGAAAACAGCACAATCCAACTGAGGATTACGAGTGAGAAGAAAAAGAAATCAACCAATGTTAACAGAGGGTTACGACAACTACTGATCATCAAGTTTACACAAACCACTTCACTGAACGTTCAATGAGAGAAGGAACCCAACCAATTTGTTACACAGCTTAACAGCAAGATGCAACTGGATTAGAAAAGAAAGGAATTTAACCGATATTTACAGACATTACACTCAATGTCCACCAAAGGGTTACAGACGTGTTACAGAATGCAACCACTGGTGCAGGCATGACACAAAAAAAAGGTCCAACCAATGGTTACAGACGCCGTACACAAGAGTCCAACCAATGGTTACAGATGCCACACATACAGTCCAACCCATGGTTACAGACGTGACAACACCACAGCCAGTGATCAGCACTGACTGATGACAACAACAGTGCAGACCGCACAGTGTTCCGACCACTTCAACCTTCGTTCATCCACAGACAGGATACCTTGATCCCGGCATCTCGTCCAGCCTCCGCTTCACCCATTCGGGCGTCTCGTTTCACCTGAGCCGTGCGCGCTTTACCCAAGGATTTCAGATAGCCCTGGGTTTTTGGAGGGAGCAACACAGCATCAAGTACAACACGTGTCCTCTCTATGGCTTGTCAGACGTGTACCTCTGACGTGGATCGAGCATGACGGAAGAGGGGTGATCCATGGGAAAGAAACGGTACGTCTTGGAAGTCTCTGTGAATGGATGTGGCCTCTGGCCCTATCACATTCCTTCTGTTTTCCTGCTACCATTTTTAACGCTGTTTGGATTTAAGGGGTATCAAGGAAAGTGAACTAACGAGTGTGCAAAAACAGGGGGACAAGGAAAAGAGAGAGGGTGAAGGGGTGTGCAGCATGAAAGGAGAAAACGGGGGACTAAAAGCAAAGGCAAGGAAAATGGGGAACTTGTTGAAATGGTTTTTTTTTTTTTTTTTTTAAATCCTTTTTGCCTGCTTCCCAAATACAAATCTGACACATACTTAGAGTATCTAGTCTACAAAATCTGCAAAAATCAGGACTGGTCTTCGTATGGGAAAGTTGGGCAGGACAGCAGTGGCAGGTGGTTGGAATGTGTCTGGATTCTAGGGAAGCTGATGGAGAGAGGGGGTTAAGCGAAAAGGTCAATACCAAAGCCAAGTATTTCAAAGTCTTCCAAACTGACCCAAAGCGAAGTATTTCAAAGACTTCCAGACTACCAGTCCCATAACACTGCCCAGCACCACCTCTCCTCATAAGCTCCCACACCACACACACATGCACGCACAGAGAAAAGCCACAGCGACACCAGCAGCCCCCGCATGTCGTCTCTGGATCCCTGAAGACAAACCACCGGATGATCATCACACACACACACAGATCGTGAACACAGACAGCCTACACTTCCTGCCCCAGCTTCACCTTGATGCCTGCGTCACGCAACGCCTCCGCCTCGCCCATGCGCGCGTCACGCTTCACCTCAGCTGTGCGCTTCATGCCCAGAGATCTGAGGTAGCCCTGCAATGAGAGGATTAGTTCACAAGCTGATTTAGGATTCTGGGAGGGAAGGCTGATTTAGGATTCTGGGTGGAAGGGGAAGGGGGGGGGGGGGGGGGGGGGGGGGGGGTCATGGTCATGTCATGGTTTGAGAACCTGTCATCCTTTGAGAATGAGCACCTGACATCCTTCCGCAGTCAGAATTCAGGAAATAAGGAGGGCGAGAAAAAGGGGGAGGGGAACGGACAGGGCGATTTTTTTTGGCTTTAGTTGAAAAAAATTGTCACATCTGACTTCTTTAAATGATCAAGACAAGGCTCAAGAAAACCGTAGATCTTCTAGCGCATATAGTTCCGAGCAGATGCAGAACACTTACCTCCCTTTCTATGTAAGATGGCTCTTAAAATTCTACCTTAAAAAAATGCAGGTATTTCAGTTCTGTAATGCAAATTACTAGTTCATGGAAAAACTTTTGAAAACCTTTATGGCCGGCACAATTTTGGAAGGGGCTGTCAGCCGTGAAAATGGGACATGCCAATCAGCTGTTGAAAAACTACCAACTTTTTCGTTTTTGCTATTCATTGTGTAGGCAGATCATTTTTTTTTTTTTTTATTAGAATCATCATATTTGGGCCAATACGATCAGGCAAGCAAAATCAGGCCCGCCAATAAAGAAAATCAGGAAAACCTGATTGATGACTAAATTCTTTGGTCTGTATTCCTGTAAGAAAAGACAGAATGTTTTTAAAGGTCAGGATTTGTGGGGGGGAGGGGGGCTGCTTTACTGGGTCAGGCATGCCACTTGCTGACAAAACTGTTGAGAAAACTGATGGCTAAGATGTTTTTCTTTTTGTTTGTTTTCATAAACCAATTTTCTTTTTCATCAACCAAATTTCTTTTTTCATATGATCAGCAGTGTCTAATGGCCTAAATGCAATACTTTTATTTCGTAAAACAAATGAAAAATTGCCTTCAAGCCGCAAGACTTTTGTGAAGAATCTGCACATGTGCAACATGGGAAAGTGTACAGAGGTGCTGACAAAAACATTACTGTTCGATTCAGTCTGCATCAGTGTTCAGTTCATGCAAAAGATATAATACAGTCAGCTCTAAAGGGATTTTTATCAAAGAAGAGAACAATGAAGATAGAATTACAAAATAATTCCAACATTCTTGCACTGAACTATCATTCCTTACAGCTACACACACTTGCATGTATGTGAACACACACACACACACACACACACACACACACACACACACACAAACACACACATGCACACACACACACACTCACACACACACAGTGACACATGCATGCATGCACTCACACTCACACACACACACACACACACACACATACTTGCACACACACACACATGTGCGCGCACACTGACACACACACACAACACACACACATACACACACATGTGAACGCACATGTGCACACACACACACACACGCACATTCTCTTGATTTTAAATTTTTTCTACAAAGTCAACCTGCTGCAAAGTTTCTAACCGAAAAAAAAAAAAAAATTTCTTTTTAGCGCTTGAAGTAAAAAATGTGACACTGACTTGTGCAAAAGGCAAGGCCAAATATGAATCATACACAACATATTCATGTAGGATCACACACAAACTCACCTACCCATACAAAAATGAAATTGCACAAACTTCCTCATAAAAAGCTGCATCACACAAAATAAACGTACCAAGCTCAATTAACTTTAACCAAAATAAAAACCACATCACATAACCAACCGACAAATGAAACTGTATAAAAACCTGTACATGGTTATGCTCGTTGTTACCCTTTGCTGCACAGAATCCGTACGGTTAGAAAACAATCAAAGGACATCAAATTTCAGTCATCAACACCTAACAGCAGCAAGAGAGAGAGACGGAGACAAAGAGAGCACTCAACTGACTCAAGCTTGAATTAAACATTAGCAGCACAAAGAGCAGAAAACCTGTCAGGTCACCCACCAAAAGGCTACCCATATCAGCAGACCCACCCTGCTACTGAATCACTGGGTGGATTGCCAGTGACGTTTATGACTAAATCACACAGATGATGCCGGCGGCAGCTAGGTCTCTCAACTAACAGCTTCCTCCTTATTCCTCTACTAGAACTCTGAAATTCATCACTGGTACCCGCACTCCCATCTTCCAGGGGGTGATGCTGTGTTGGTGTCAGTACGCATGTTACCCCCCTCCCTCATCTTTTTCCTCCTCCAACCCCTATTACCTCCCCTCTCAATTTTTCAGTTTTCTTTTTTTTTTTTTTTTTTTTTAATCATCACCAAGTTGGAAATCCCACAATCCTCCAAGCTCTGATCGAATTTGATACGACAGTTTCCCAACACTTAAGTCTGTGACTTGACCACAGCACCATCAGAGGCTGATTCTGTCATTTTTTTTTTTTCTGCCTTCTCTCTCTCTCTCCCTCTTTTTCTGTTAGTTTCTCAAGTTTTGAATCACTTTAGCACCCTGTACAGACTATTTCACACTATGTACTCGACCAGAACCCAGGTCTACTGTCTACAATGATATCTCATTTGGACTGTTAAAATATTTCAATTGTCTACAAAAAGTATCTCCTGCCCCTGCTCCTTATAACCCCCCTCCCCTAACTGTTCCTCTTCCCAGCATCACATTCCTCTTTCTCATGCTCCCCCCCCCCCCCCCCCCCCCCCCCCCCTTAGCATGTCCTCCTCTACCCCACTCACTTCTGTCATACCCCCTTTCCCTCTACCACCACGCAATATTTCCCAGACAAGAGAGCAGACTTGACTGACCTCATCATCACGCAGGTCTTTGAGTGTGTAGCTGACCACGTAGATGCCCATGTTGACGAGGTCAGAGGACGCCACCTCAAACACAGCCTTGGAGAACTTCTTTCGGTCCTTGTAAATCTCCTGAAATTATGAACAGGGAAGGGCCATGGGACTGGGTCGCTGCTAGACACCCATGGGATCAAGCAGATCAGCCCACTGCATGTGTGATCTCTGAAAGCTGGATCTGAAGGCTAAATGGCAAGAATGACATTTTCTGCTGTATGGTCAAACTAGACTGCTGCCTGCACAACGTCTGAATGCTGATTCTTGATTGCTGATTTTCATCACCGACTTATTTATTTATTTATTTTCGTTTTCTCACAGTTTTTCAGCATTAGTCAATTCACTGCAATCCCATCCAATCAGCAATCAGCATTTACACATGGTACACAGTCTAGTTTGACCATACAGCAGAAGATGCCATTTTCACCATTTAGCCTTCCCATCCAACTTCCAGAGATTACACAAAAATTACCTCCCCTTTCAAGTTTTCATAACTTGTACTGAAGATCAGAATGAGCACTTCGTTCAGTTTTTTTGCTTTTCATTTCTTTGACCTATAAAGAGAAAAAGTTTAGGGTCAGCTGAAAACTGTAAGGTCCACCTGGTTAACATAACCGTAAGATCTTTCTTTCTTTCTTTTCTTTTTGCCTTACAATTTTTTTTTCTTCTTTTCTTTCCTTTCTTTTTTTCAAAATCACTACCACAGAACAGTCAACTCTCCACATTTGTTTTAGTTCCCATCATTAGAATTTGTAACATGATCAGTAAATTTATTTTTATTATCACTCATACTATGACTCATTATGATTGACATCATCACTATATCATGATCATTTCTGCATGTTAAAAAAATCATCATCATTATAATTACCGCTAATATCCCTTATACTATGACTCATCACGATTAACGTCATTGTCATATCAATAATCATTTCTGCACGTTACCTCCACAGTCATGTTTCCCATGATGGCTCGCTGGTGGCCCTCCAGCGTTTCCTGGGCAACCTTCTTGATCTCCCGCTCGGACTTGCCCAGAAAGAGCTCGCAGGCTGACTGCAGCATGTCCTCATTGCTGCCCTGGATCTTCACCTGGGGGGGGGGGAGAGTGGGGCAACGGCAAACAGCTGGTCAGTTAGCTGGTTTGGGTTAGTGGCTTGTTTGGTTGGTTTCTGCGTTATTCACGCACCTATCTTCTTCTTGATTGTTTCATGAGCAACAAAGTCTTCTTGACATTTTCCTTTATTAGATGCAAGGTGAGGCGACAGCAGCGGAGAGAGAGCGAAACAAATCTTTAAAAAAAAAAAGCTTGTTAGGTACTGTATCCGCCAAACATGAACAAATATGTACAAAAAAACACACTTGTAATTTGTTTGCTCATGTTTGGCGGATACTGTACTTCAAATTTTTTTTTTAAGATTTTCCTTCTTGACTATCTTATTGATATGTTATCCTAAATGACATATCTTCTGGCCTGACTAACTCCACAAAATTCTCTCCTTGCTGAAATTTTGCTCAGTGACATTTCTTGCCAACATTATCCTTTGTTGATTTGATTCTTGTTTATTCTTAGCAATTTTCTTGTTAACTTCACCTTTCATCGCTTTTCTACTTCTTGCTGGTGGCTTCTTTGTGGTTACCTTCTTTCACCATTTGCTGGTATCCAAACATTACGATTGACATTATTCTTCGCGACTTATCTTCTTATTGATAATATCCTTTGTGACTAATCTTCCTGCAGATTCCGTCTTGTCATTAATATCCCATGTCACACTTTTCTCTATGATTTCAGCTCCTGTTGAAATATTCTTAATTGTCTTATCTCCTTGGGCTTACACTTCCCTTGGTGACTATGTTTTTGTTGACATAATCCTGAATGGCGATCTTTTTGCTGACATTTTCCTTTGTGGCTCTCTTACTGGTGACATCTTCCTTTGTGGCTATAATTGTTCTGTTTTTCTGTTTTTCCTCAGTTATTATTCCCTTCTTTTATTCACACTTACCAAGTTAACATCTCTCCAGTTATTCACATTCTTCTTCACCGCAATAAAATGGATGACATCAAACTAAGAATATATCTTTTAAAGTGCATCTCTACTTCTGCAAATCAGTCTCTCTGTCTGTTCAACTGCACTGCATGTGTTATTTCATTGTCTTTCCATCAGAGAGACAGAGACAGTCACAGACAGAGACAGTGAAAGATACACAGAGTCAGACAGGCAGGCTGACAGACAGACTGGCAGAGTAAGAAAGCGAGACACAGACAGAGAGGGGGGAGTGGGGTGCGGAGACAGCCGATAAGACAGCCAACCAGAGAGAGAAAGAGAGAAAGAGAGAGAGAGAGAGTGAGAGAGAGGAGTGTGTGTGTATGTATGTGTGTGCATTTGTGTGTGTGTATGTGTGTGTGTGTGTGTGTGTGTGTGTGTGTGTGTGTGTGTTACACATAAACATGTTTGTGCATGTGTTTGTGTGTGTGTGCTTGAGTTTTACAACACACACACATCCTTGCATGTTCTTTATGATCTCCTCTTTCCATCCCTTTTCCTTGATCTCCAACCCCATCAAAACAAGTTTTGTTTTCAAAAAAAAAAAAAAAAAAAAAAAAAAAAAAAAAAACCACATGACTTATGAAAATTAACAGCCAATTCAACTCAAACACTACTTATTTGTACTACATGCAAATCCAGGCCAAACAAACACCAGCATCGCAACAGAGAAAGCCAGTACTGGGTACTACAACATACATGCACTGCACACAAGAGGTTGATGTGTTTGCTACATCACATGGTTATCCCCCTCCCCCTCCCCCCCCCCCCCCCCCCCCCCCCCCCCCCCCCCCACTCCACACTCCACAACAACACTGAATCACCAATTCATAACACCAGCGGCGTTTTTTCAGTCAATGTAGACAAAATTCAAATTACTTTGATTGTTTGTTTTGCTATTAAGTAATTCATGAACGAAGACACAGATCAGACAAAAAGATTTACCACAATTCTCTCTATACAGAGAGAAATGCTTTCTAAAAAAAAAAAAAGAAAAAAAAAAAAACCCACACACACACTTTCATCCAAAACCGCTAACTATGAAACTGTCACATTCACTTTGTGAATCCACAGGAGCACTAAGAAACTGTCACATTCACTTTGTGAATCCACAGGAGATGAACACAGAGGCACTGCCAATAACAATGATTTGTATTGTACTGTCAATAACGTAGCGTAAATTCAAAACATGGCAACTGACAACACACACACACACACACACACACACACACACACACACACACACTTCCCTTTCCCCAAACAAGAAAACAACACACACTTCCCTTTCCCCAAACAAGAAAACAACAAAAAAAAAAAACAGCTGTAGAAAAGTGGAAACAATCTGATGCCTTGGGAATGGAGAAATAACAAGATCAGACCAGTGGCTTCCTGTTGTATGCCATGAAATTCAGGTCTTCCAAAATTATAAAGTGCCTATCTAACTTACTGATGAAACAGATTTTTTTTTTCTTTTTCTTTGCTTTCTTTTTAAGAGGTGGTGCTGTCTGATGTTTTGTGCATTCCTCACTGGCATTAGTTCCACATCTTTCATTCCAGACCCCCCCTGCAGAACTATACACAGTCCATGATTGTACTACGGTACTCTCTCCCTACAAGCACCACACCAAGTAGTTCTGCACTTTCCACATCCACAATGCTTTCCCAGGTGAACAGGGAGTGGAGAAGGAGACGAGTACAAGGGGCAGAACTGATGAAGGTACTGTAGGATGGGGAACCAGCAGGGCAAAATCTTGCTGGACAAAAATGAGCATTGCTTCAGCATCTACCTTGAACAAACAACAACAAAACCACCTGCCAGAGAGACAGATGTGAGAAAAAGACCATCCTTGGTCGATCAATTCAAGAATTATGGCCAACAGAGATTACTCACCCTGGAGAATGTGGAGGTGGTGACCTATCTAAAAGACTACTCTGACACCACCAGAACCACAACAACACATTCAGTGGGACAGCATATATGCCGATTCTGAAGTTGGATACCCAGAGTTTAAACTCAAAACCTTTTGTTTGCTAGCTAGGAGCTTCAACCAACTCGATCTGTGACCTGTGTGATCCAACTGGGCTCAGGTTCCTGTCGCTATCTACTAATTCAATTAACGGCTGAAATGATAACGCACCAGAAATTTTTTTTTAAATATGTTATCTGTAGGGCTATCTTTCATGTCCAGCGCAGTACAACTTTTTTTTTTTTTTTTTTTTTGTATACTGCTTTTGTTGCAGCTGTTGATTTACACCAGCCTGAAATCGGCTCTGTCTTACACTGATCAACCTGGCAGATGTTTGACTGCTTTGTGTCATGACTCTGACAATATCGTTGACAGGTCTGGAAACAAGCAAGCATGATCACAAAGCACCAACACTCTCACCTTTTACTTATTTGTTTTCATTTCTGTATTTAATTATTTCATTATTTGTTTTTCTTCATCACTTTCTGTTTTTTCTTCAATGAACTATTTTCTTTCTTTTTTTTCCCCTTCATTTTACTTACAAATACAGCTTTATTCATTCTCTTTCCAAAATCATTTCTAAAATTTCATCTGAACTGCCATTACAGATATGTCCATGCACGTACTGCGGTCCTCTCACATCCATGCGCAGCAGTTCACGTGCGCACATGCAAGCATGCACATACACATGAGCGCATGCAAGCATGCACATGCATATGCATGCACATGCATGCACAAGCACACATGCACTTATAATACAGCATGACGCAGACCATGTTAGCAAGACAATCGAGGCCTGACCAGTATGCTGGGTTCATACACAGGTCAGGCTTTCACTGGCAACATCCTGGCCATGAGACCCTCTCCCAGTCCTTTCCTCAGTTATGCATTCACTAATTTATTCATTAAGCAGTATCCCCTGAGCATACTGGGTTCATGGTCTAGCAGATGCGATGTACGCAGCAACAATGGCACTCTGATGAAAACGGAACTACCGTTACAGACTCTGGCTAGTGAATACGACCTTATATGAGCTAAAGGTGAAATGGCAGTAAATCTCACCAGCAGCATAAAATTCTGCCTGGAGTGACTTGCAGCAAGACACAAATAGTCAGAAAAACAGAGAGAGAGAGAGTGAGTGTGTGTGTGTGTGTGTGTGTGTGTGTGTGTGTGTGTGTGTGTGTGTGTGTGTGTGTGTGTGTGTATGTGTGTGTGCGTGCATGCACGCACACACACATACACACACACACACACGTGTGTGCACACATGTGTGTGCACACATGTATGTGTGCATTAAGTGTATGCATGCATGAACATGTGTGTGAGTGTGTGTGTCTGTATGTGTCCATGTGTGTGTCTACGAGAGACAGAGCGAGAAGTGTGTGTGTGTGTGTGTGTGTGTGTGTGTGTGTGTGTGTGTGTGTGTGTGTGTGTGTGTGTGTGTGTGTGTGTGTGTGTGTGTGTGTGTGTGCGCTGTGCACGTCTGTGTATGTGTGTGCGCGCACGTGCACGTTTGTGTTATTTCTCTGTGTGTGTGCATGCCTGTCTATGTGTGTGTGTGTGTGTGTGTGTGTGTGTGTGTGTGTGTGTGTGTGTGTATATGTGTGTATTTGAGTGTGTGTGTTTTTGTGTGCACATGAGTGTGCATATGTGTGCATGTGCGTGTGTGTGTGTGTGTGTGTGTGTGTGTGAGAGAGAGAGAGAGAGAGAGAGAGAGAGAGAGAGAGAGAGAGAGAGAGAGAGAGAGCGTTTCAAAACGTTAAAGTGAGTAAGACTGAGTGTGTATGCATGAGTGTGAGTGTACGAGTGTGCGTATCAGCAGTGTGTGTGTGTGTGTGTGTGTGTGTGTGTGTGTGTGTGTGTGTGTGTGTGTGTGTGTGTGTGTGTGTGTCTGTGTGTGTGTGTGTGCACATGTTCGCATGTGTACGTGTAACTCAAACACAAACTGTTTGGATGTATTCACAGCTCCTTGTCAACATGTACAGAGCTATCAGACCACCAAGGCACCTAATCCAGTGCAGGATGGGTGAACTTCTTTCAAGCAGTCAAACACAAACTGTTCGGATGTATTCACAGCTCCTTGTCAACACGTAGAGAGCTATCAGACCACCAAGGCACCTAATCCAGTGCAGGATGGGTGAACTTCTTTCAAGTAGTCCAGATGACAGTGACCACTGTCCCGAGGCCAAATGAACAAATCATCATTTACAGAGATACTGTGCAGTACTACCACTGGTTACAGATGGCAGCACAAGTCTGTACTAAGTGTCAGTGTTGCTCTGTCCGTCTGGTGATGAACAGATCGTTGCGTCCAGTGTGTGTGCATGCGTGTGTGCGTGTACATGTGTGTATTTACTCAGCAAAATGAACTGAAAAAGTGTTCATACCAATTATTCCCCACTACATTTTTGTGTCTCACACATTTCACCAAAATTCTCAGAGCAGTGGAGAAAGAGAAGGGAGGAGAGGGTTCATGTTCACACAATGGTCCTTTCTTTTTTTTTCTTTCAAAATAGTGACTTTTTTTTTTCCAAAGCAAATGACGAGCTGCCAAAATGAACACCTACTTTTCAGAAGCTAGATGTCCTCTTTTACAGGCTAAATGCATGAATCAGCACAAGTCCCACAAACAGAGTCCATTAGAAGTCAAAGTAAAGCTTGAAACTGCAGTAGTTTTGTTTCTCATGTGACATCAGTCAGCTTAACTTACACTGAAACAAAACTGTTGTGATTTCAGTACATCCCTCACCTTTTGCCCTCAAGTACTTGGACTTTCACCCTTTTTGCTCTATCCGATTTACCATCCGTGTTAAGGTATAACCCTACTGACACAGTGTGAAAGTCTGACAGTACCTAAGTCAATTCCTTTCCCTCTGGAGATAAGCTAGCAGGTCGAAACACTACTCTGTGACCTGTGGGTCAGCATACCAACAATGCTGTCAAGAGGACATACCTGTAGAGTTACAAATGGCACAAGTCATCGCCCTTTACACAGATGCTGACCTGACCATGGAATGGGTTGGATGGACTGACTGCCTAGCTGTCAACCTTAGCAAACTGAGTCAACATGCTGGTCAGAGAGTTCAAGGAAAAGGGGTGCTTCCCCGTGAGATCACGGCTGTGATCATTACAGCTCTTTTCTTAAAGCAGAGTGTTACATCCGGTTGACTGCGTCAGATACAAACCTTCTGTGCATGCCAGTGAGGTTGCAAAGAATACATGCTGACAAGACAGTGATACACTGAATTTTCAAAAAAGTGTTCCTTTGCTATGCTTGAGGGTTTTTTTCCCTTAAAGCAAAAGAATGAGCCTTTCTGTTGCGGGTATATACACTGAATTTTCAAAAAAAAGTGTTCCTTTGCTATGCTTGAGGGTTTTTTTTCCCTTAAAGCAAAAGAATGAGCCTTCTGTTGCGGGTATTTTCAAAGCTATGCAATGTGCACAGTATGATTTCTTTGCTCTGTTTTCAGGTCTCTCTGACTGTGGTGTTTAGGTCTCTCAAAGTTAACATCACCTACTCAGAAAGTGGAGACCTCTTGGCTCATATCCAACATATACTCAGACGCACATTTCTTTTTTTTTTTTCTTAGACAGGTCCAGACCATCTAGTACATAACCACTTTTGGTGCGTTTTCTTGCCTGAAAAAAAAGGTCTCTTCTTGCTCACTGACATCCACTACTTCATTGTCCTTTAGCTGCTTATTGGATAAATGTTTAATGCGTTAAATAGCTTGAGTATGCCCCACACCCCCCCTCCTCTGAATAGGAATGAAGCCATGTTTCTTCAAGATGTAAAAAGACCCTCTATGGGACTGAACCAAAGTCAACATGTGATTTCTGTTTGGGGGTTCAGCGAAAACTCAGGAAAGCCCTTAATCATAAAAAAATGCGTATTACAGCAATCCTGTAGGAGCTGTGGTCACAACTGCAGTGGGGTGAGTACATCCCTCTTGTTGGCAAGAAACATGAATCAGGAAAGAAATAATGCATACGCATACTTTTTCTTCTGCAATTTGTATTTTCTTTGCTTTCTCTTTCAAACACATGGCAATTCTCGGGGGGGAAAAAAATAGTGACCGCACACCACAATTTGAAATTACGTGTAGAAAACACTGATGAACAATGGTAAAGACTGGAAGGTTATGGGACTAAATTTGGCAAACAGAGCTTTGGGCCGGAAGTGTGATGTAAGGGCAGAGACACTATAAGGCAGGAAACGAGAAGGGTGTGAGGGTAGACACAGCACCCATCCAACAAGCCCCCTGCCTCTCACCTGCTGTTTACCTGTACCAGAACAACAACAAAAAATCAACACTTCTTACCTGCGCGATACCTGTCACAGAAATGGCCACCCCCAACTGAGTGTAGACACTGCTGCTTTCAATGGTGAGGGTGATGGTGTTTAAGCTTAACCTGCAAAAACACACGGCAACCACCACTACTCCAACCACTAGCATGCACATCACCAACAACATCCAACCTGTCCCAGACTATGAAAACAAGTACAACAAACATATTGGTGGAGAAAAAAAAAAAAAAAAAAAAACATGATCCTAAGTCTACCTACAAATCTCCTACTGAATATTTTGACTTATTAAAGAGTTCCCCCACGAAACCAGTCTACTGACAAACCAAACTGAGATTTCATAAATCAAATATGCCGTGATCCCTATAATGCAGCTGTGGAAATGGCATTTGAAAGCTGCCCCAGAGAAGAAGTCTGATGTCTTCAACTGGAGCTGACTGACTCAGAAAAATCCTGGACATAAAGCAGAGCACATCACCAGCAAAGCAGTAAGCAAGTGCTCAAACCAGTCAAAGTCAAACCTAACTCTGAAGTCCACTATTATACGCAAAGGTGCCTGACCTGGAAGGGGCATGCAGCCAGTCTTTCCCCCTTACTTCTAGTAAACCAACACCTTTGATTGACACCTGCAGGAAAGGACAGAAAAAGGAAAAAAAAAAAAAAAGGGCAACAGACCATTCAGTGTGATCTTAAAATCACATACAGGGTCTGAAATGATGTCCAAGCGCTGACTGATTCCACTGCTGATTCTAAAAATATACCCATGAAACTTCTGATGTACAAATACACCCAAGCTCCATGAGACAAAATTACTGACATTACACTCTAGAATCAAACTCCAAGGTTTCCGTCAGGTCAGAAGTATTCTCCTCAAACAAGAGACACCATCCCTTAGATCTTCCATCAACAAGTAAACAACCAAATCAGCTGCATTATATTCCCACCTCCAACCCAACAAGCACAGCTGTCAAAGACTGATTTGCCGGTTCACCAGTTGAAGCATTCAGGTCTTGGCCAACACCAGTGGTGAGTGAGCCCTCTAGCATCCTTTGCAAACTGGTTACTGAAAACTCTCCTCTGGTTAGATGTACTGTTCATCAATTACCAAACACTACAGATGCATCACTGAGCAGCACTATGCTTTCCACTTAAAAAAGAAAAAAAAAAAAGCTTCCATGCAGCATTACATGAATCGGAGAATGCCAACAACATACAAATTGGATCGAAAGCAGGAAACAGGTGGAACAGGGAATCATAAACACTAAAAGAATAAATCATAAAGATACTTCAATGCAACAGACCAATCAGATCCTAATCAAAAACAAAAAAAAATACAACTGAAACGACATTGGATCATCTCTCTCAAATGGCTAAAGAACACACACTGGGCTTTTAATAACTAGTCTGCCATGATTAACCACAGTAGTTGTAAACCACCTAGATCCTCTCGCTGAGATGATTAAAAAAAAACGATTGAGAAAGATGCTACGAACAAGCTGCAAGTTTGTTTTTCTCTTATTTGCTAGACATTTTTCTTTACTTAATTTTTTTTTATCATATTTGATTTAAAGTTTATTATTATTTTCTGAACTGGCATTCCACACATAACCCCATGTGTAAACTGCCCTCACATTTCCATGTGTACACATATACATGTATGCATAAGTATGCTTGCATGTACATAAATGTGCAAACATATGCACATACGCACAAGCGCACACACACACACACACACACACACACACACACACACACACACACATGTGCACATGCCTGTGCATGCACACACACACACACACATGTGCTCGCGCACACACACAGTCTCTCACTCACACGCATGCAGTGATGCACACACACACACACACACACACACATACACGCACACACACTCATACCGTGACTGTTGTGGTGTAGACCAAGTTATTCACCAAATACAGTAGGCATTACACATTGCATCATAACTGAACTCTCAAACAATGTACACTCCAGTAATATCACCAACCTTATCTCCCAATAACTAATCAGGCTGAATGGAAAATACGAATAAATCATTTATCAATCAACCATGACTTATTTATGAAGAAATCAAATAACAAGACTGATAGTCATTTTTTATCTGGGCTTACCCTAGTTTTATTGTAACACAAACCAAAAGATCTGATTCAGACTACAGAACTTTGTTTTTCATCATACTGTGTTCAGCAGCTAAGAATACGTGTTGAGAATATCACCTTCAGCTGTAGGTGTAGAGAATATCACCTTCAGCTGTTACTTAAGAATAGGAATACTAGGGAAACCCCTCAACAGAGGCCTTCACAAATCCTTCAAAGTTCTGTCTTTAATTCAACTGGAGGGATAATATATGGGAAGGTGAATCTGATACACAAAAGGACAGAAATATCCCAGATACAAGTCTGTAAAAGGAGTGAGGTAAGGTAATGTTGCTTATAAATAAGTATAACCCAAACGACGACCTCAAAGGGCCATATCAGGGCTGTAATGGGAGTGAATCTCGTCTGAAGGTAAATCTGCTACAGAAGACAAAAATATGCCAGGTAGACAAGTGTAAAGAGAGGTAGCTTTTACCCAGACGTGAATCTGGTACAGAAAGAAACAAAATGTTCTGAATGAGCATGTCTATAAAGACAAGAAATCTGTAACAGGAAGGTTTTGGCGCATTCCAAAGCCAACAAAATCAATCATTTTGACGACTTCTGTATCATTAAGCAATATTACAGGCTCATAATCCGTAATATGCATGTCATACATTTTTCTTTTTAAACAAGATACCTTCATACATACTAGTTCCTTCTATCCAAGCTTGAAGAATGCCCAAACCAGACAGAACAGTCTGAAAATGTGCAGCCCCCCCAAAAAAAAGTGCTGTTTGACTTTTAGAAAATAAATCAATTATGGAAAAAGAAAAGAATGATTGTCAAAAGATCACAATGAAAGACATGCACAACTGAAGAGAGCAAGCAACTCAACGAGGGATGGACCACCTGAACAACATCATATTCACTCAACGCACCTGCCTTCTGGCACCACAACAACAGTGACAGACTTACTTGTGCAATGCCTGTGACCGAAATGGCCGCGCCTGCTTAGTATACACTTGAGGACTCTCGATGAACAGAGTGATGATGTTCAAGCACATTCTTTTGGGCATATTTTTTATAGCGATGCGAGAGGCAAAGAAAGAAAGAAAAAGCCCAATGTCAGGTTATTGGAGTCAAAATGCTTTTTCACACAACTTTCATCCTTCTTGTCTCCTTTTGAAACGAACGACAGAAAAGGTGGTGGTTTCAAACCCAAACTCAAAACTGGGGGGATGGAATCGAACTCAGAAAGAATTTCATTTATCATGATGATTTCATCCACAGAGTGACATTTCATTTTCAGTACATGAACATGATTGTGTGCTGATAAGCAATTTGTATAAAATATCACAAACAAGAAATTAAATCTTACATGAACCTGGCTGACTGGATGGTTAATCAGCTGATCTCACTGACTGGCTGACTGGATGGTTATCAGCTGATCTCACTGACTGGCTGTTTAATCAACTGGTTCTCATTAATTTAGTTTGGCTAAGTAATTAACTGGCTCACACTGATTGACTGGGTAATCAACTGGTCCTCCTGGGTTGGCTGGTCAACCAACTGGTCATCAGTTATTGATAGGCTGGTCAATCACCTGCTGGTCACCACTGTTCACTGGCTGATGCATTAACTAGTTCTCACTGGCTGAATGATGTGTCAATGAGACTGACCAATGTGTCAAGTCATCCCCAGTGACTGGCTATTGAATCAACTGACTCTCACTCTCAGTTGTTGATTGGTTGGGAAATGAACTGGTTCTCACTAACAGGCCATCAAACAAACTCATTCTGACTCCGTCACTGATTGGCTAAAATACGCGTTGGTTGATAAATCACCTGATTTTCACTGACTGGCCAGTGCATCAACTGGTTCTTATTCAGCGACTAGCTAGTGAATCAACTGGCTCTAATTCAGTGATCGGCTGGTTAATCAACTCGTTCTAATTCAGTGATTGGCTGGTTATAAATATAATCAACTGGCTTAAATTCAGAGACTGGCAGGTGAATCAACTGGCTCTAATGCAGTGACTGGCAGGTTATCAGCTGGCTCTAATTCAGTGACTGGCAGGTGAATCAACTGGCTCTAATGCAGTGACAGGCAGGTGAATCAACTGGCTCTAATGCAGTGACTGGCAGGTGAATCAACTGGCTCTAATTCAGCAACTGGCAGGTGAATCAACTGGCTCTAATTCAGCAACTGGCTGGTGAATCAACTGTCTCTAACTGAAAGACTGGCTCATGAATCAACTGGCTGTAATTCAGCAGCTGGCTGGTGAATCACCTGGCTCTAATTCAGCAGCTGGCTGGTGAATCAACTGTCTCTAACTGAAAGACTGGCTCATGAATCAACTGGCTGTAATTCAGCAGCTGGCTGGTGAATCACCTGGCTCTAATTCAGTGACTGACTGAGGACAAAGTGGTTCTCACTAACTGGCTGGAAAAATTGAATTCTGCCCGACATATACTGATACTGAACAGCAAATTAAAGGAAAAGCACAGTTTACTCATGCTGGCAAGTCTTCTGTTCTTTGTATGTGAACTTTCTTTATATCCCCTTTGCATTTGACTTGAAATCCTGTTAAGTTACATACTGAGAGATTCACTGCATCTTTAAGGAGAAATTAAAAAAGCAAAAAGGGATTAGCCAACCTTATCGCTGGCTTTCAAATTTCTTTTTTTCATGGCCATTAATCATTTCATCAGGAATTACATCAAGTCTGGCTCTCTAGGTGAATGTCTTACAAAACAATGACTACGAAGCACTGATCAGTAAACTCAATACAAAACAGTCTGAGAGATCCAAGTTGCTAGCACTGTCAGAGTAATTACTAACGTCACTATTTAACTCTAAAAATGTGGGTAATGTACGTTTCCCTTCCTTTTTATTTAATTTTCATCAAAGCCTTAAGAATTCTGATTTTTTTTTTCAAATAGTGCTCTACAAAAAGAGTATCATTGCTGAAAGTGAGGTGTTTTTTTTTTTATTAAAAAAAAAAAAAAGGCAGTTTGATAACAACTGTAATCCTGTATGCAAACAAACAAACAACAGCACTGAATATCTTTTTGTACTTGTAATTGTGTGCAGTTTTGCAAAACATTTTAAACATACATACCCAAAACAATACTCCCAACTTAATTAACTGGTAATGGTACAGTAGACAACGCAAAACTTCCGAACACTTTTAATACTTTGCAGAGAGACAATATCCATACTCCCCTCCTTTTCAAGTTTTGCAATGACTTTACAGTAACAATGAAATCTTTAATATCACAGCAAAGAAAATCTAACAAACTGAACTCAATAAACAAGTATGGTAACTCTTGCTCCCACAAGAAAACATAACTCCAGGAATGCTGCTTATGACAATAAATTGCCTAGCAGACATGACAGCACACAGTACAAACAAGGAAACATCCCCCAAAAAGGATGCTCCAAATCCAATTAAGCTTGCCCATATACCCCATACTGAACACATCTACACAGCAACAAAAACTGGAGAAATGAATAAATATAAAGTAACTTTTATTCAAGACTGGCACAGCCTTTTAACCTTGAGTAAAGTCAGATAAATACAAAGACGGGCAGAAACAAATGCAAATAACCTCGATTTAATTGAAACGAAATTAAATATCAAATGAGGCAGGGAACAGTAAATAATAAACAAAAAAAACATTACCCTACTTGTTCATTGTTTATCATTTACTGTTCCCTGCCTCATTTGATATTTAAACTGAACTCAGTACATCTTTAGTAGTTTTTTTTTTCAATACACTAACTGTGCATTTATTCTTATTTACATGTATGCCTGCACAAAAACACTGATGCTATCTAATGCACACAAGATCTTTAACATTTTGGTGCAAATACAATAAATTAATGCTAACGTCAAAATCAAACCAAAAACTGTAACCTCTCTCCATCAGCCCCTTGAAGAGTCTATGGCAGTCATCATCAACAGGATTTAAACGCATCTAAATGACTTAAAATTGAAGTACACTTCATCAAATGAAGTGAACTCTGACAGTTAACACTTTCAGTTTTTGTTTTTGTTTCTAACACACATGAAATAGCATTTCATACAATATATGACTACGCTGCAATTAACACACTTTTTCTGTGCACGATCACATCTTTTCTAAACATCCCCTCTATAGGTCAACATGATGTCACCAATCCTTTCACTAGTTTCAATACACTGGGTTTTTTTTTTTTTTTTCTTCTGTAAATTCCAAAATCCAAGATAATCATGAAGAAGAAACAAAAAGGAAGAAACAGAAACAAAAAGGTCATCACTCTCACCTTTGCAGTTTCTGAATGCCGGGCCAAACAAAAATGCGACCACCTGGGATAAACCGTGAGCGCCCCAAGCAGCATCCTGAACACACACAGCGATGCATTAACATTAGTCCTCGTCTCCCAGAAAAAAGTTCATGCTTGCCGACTCTACAACAGAACAAGCACTATCAACACAAAATCATTACAAAATAATTGTGAATCAACCATCCCAAAAAGAACAAACAACCTTGGGGCAGTGGTCAGTGTTGCAAGTTGTTGGCTGGGAGGTTCATGTGGAGGGGGGTTCGAATCTAATCAGAGCATTTTTTTTCAAGATCTGAAACGTACTCTTGATTTTTAGTATGCTTTTTGTCCACACTAAAAAAAAAAAAAAAAAAAAAAAATGCAACACACACATAAAAGTTCTATTTGTTAGGTCAAGTTCATGGATGCATTTCTTATGATACAGGCCATATATTCTGACCTTCTCCTTAAGTTTATGTCTTTGGCCTGTTTGACACCGGGAATATTATGGAAAGAATCAAAAGACTTTGCCCTGTTATGTGCAAATAGGGTTCAGACCAGGATGGAACTTCAAACATTGTCTTAATAATCTTCCCCACTCCTATTGTCTTAATCTTCCCCACTCCTATTTTCAAACAAAGTAAAAATCTCAAACTCTGCACCCTTTCCATGTCCTTTCTCTCATGCTGACCTCATTTTGAGTTATCTCCTCATTTTCTACTCTCAGTCAGCTGAAATGTCAAAATACTTTGTATAGAAGTTCACGGTGGCTGTCACTGGATGAACATGGTAGCGCTCACTATAGCATAAGGGATGTTTGTTAATGCAAGCCTGATGACGATGCAATAACTGTCACCAGTAGGCGGCTTTGAAAGTCAGGATACAATATCCTGCCTGTTTGGATCTAAACAGGAACTAATATGCACTGCCAAAGGCAAGTGACTTTCAGCAGCAGCAATGCAGTTTCCTCTAGTAGGCTGCATTACAATGATCTGACTTTTCTGTTCATACTAGCTCCCTGCTGACTGCTGTAGCTCAGCAACTGGTCAAGGCTGAGTGAAGCGTTGTACAGGGATGCCAGCATGAGTGGCACTGAGGCAATGCTCCAGAGAAAGCGAGGAAAATCAAACAGTGATTTTTTTTTTAAAAATCTTAAAGCTTAAAAAACAAGATCATTGTATTTACACTAGACCAAGAAAGACAACACTGAAAAATACAAAATAAAAGTAATGTATATGGTATAGAAAACCTAATACAAAACTGATAAGGTCTAATACATAATTAATGTATCTCTGTCTAAACCCACACATTTAAATGAAATTGCCTCACACGCGCGCGCGCGCGCACACACACACACACACACACACACACACACACACACACGTGCATAAACACACACATATGTATGTACACACACATACACACACACAGACGTGTGTGTGTGTGTGTGTGTGTGTGTGTGTGTGTGTGTGTGTGTGTGTGTGTGTGTGTGTGTGTGTGTGTGTGTGTGTGTGTTTGCACGTGCGCATGTGTGTGCATGCATGCGCACACACTTTCCTTTTTTTTTGATAAGTTGGTCATTCTATTTCACAAATACTGGAAAACAGACATCATTCTATCATATTCTTGTGTGTGTGTGTGTGTGTGTGTGTGTGTGTGTGTGTGTGTGTGTGACTGTGCGTGCGTGCATGCGTGCGTGCGTGTGTGTGTGTGCATGCGTATATCTGTGTGTGTGAAGTTTGCCCATCTATTTTCATAAAGAGAAGGTTTTAATTTTCAACTTCTTCATTTTCAGATACAGTGCGTCTGATCTTTTGAGTTGGATAGAAAATCTTCCCTTTCTTTTTCTTTTCTGATGTCCCACATAGCAGTGAATCATCATCACGTGAATGTCAACCACATTCGACTGCGTAACTGATTTAATGCATTGCAAAACAAACTGATAATATCTACAGATGCAAGGATGATTCAGCGCAAATATTGATACTTCCTGAAACAGGATCTACAGTTAAATGCTACCCCCCAAAATGTCATTGATGTGTTAAAGTTATGCAGTCCTGGATTACTTCAACAGCTATAGACACCATGTTCAACAAAAATACATAAATTATATCTTTAAAACATGTGGGACAGGAACTTGCATCCTGTGAAACACATGCAACACTGGATGTATTTCAAAGCACATTTTGACAAAGACATCTTGAGGTATCAATTTTGATTTCACAGAATTCAATAGTGCTTTTAATAAACAAGTTACAAATCAGCTCAGTCTGGTAAACTTTGGCACGATTTCTGATTCACACTTTTTCTTTACTCCTTTGGTAAACTTTGAGACAATTTCTGATTCATACATTTTCACTCCTTTGGGGAACCAATCACATGTTCTAGAACTACTACATTTTTTTTTTTTTTTACTCAGCACAGAAAATGACTACCATGATATAAAGCATGTCTACCATTTTGTAACAATATCATTGTCAATGGTTAAATGTGTACTCAGCTACAGTCTAGAGTATCGCGTGTGTGTGCGTGTGCGTGTGGTGTGTGTGTGTGTGTGTGTGTGTGTGTGTGTGTGTGTGTGTGTGTGTGTGTGTGTGGTGCATATGTGTGTGTGTGTGTGTGTGTGTGTGTGTGTGTGTGTGTGTGTGTGTGTGTGTGTGTGTTTGCACAAGTGCACCGCCGCGTGTGCCGTCTATGAATGAACTTGGACATCATAAAAAAATTTACAAGTGAACAAAGAAATGCTTCTTAAGCTTAAAGCTGAATTAGAACTTCTGGTTCAGTGAAACAGGAAGTAGGGACAGTGAATAATTGTGTCTGTTGGAGAAAGGGCCACACAAAGCTAACTCAGGCACAACACTTCTCAATCCTTCACAGGCATACATACTGTGTGTGCATATATATATATATATATATATATATATATATATATATATATATATATATATGTGTATATATGTGCGTGTGCGTGTGTGTGTGTATGTGTGAGAGAGTGGGGGGGGGGGGGGGGGGGGGAGAATGATTATTTTTAAAAACAGTAAAAGTATTTGCATGGCTATTTTAAATACCTGCTCTTACTATTCAATTATGCTAAAACACATTATGAAAAAAAAGGAAACAAATGAGGTACATGTTTACACAAAGACCTTATGAAAAACATGCAATGAACAAGATTTGAAAATGCAAACATTGATATAAACAGT
>JADBJO010001009.1:90000-92500 GCA_016801955.1 Conus betulinus
TAGCAGAATCTGGCAGATATTTATCGGAAATTAGCAACATCGAAGAACATTAGGATGACAGCTAACTGTTATCCTTCCCAAGAAAAGAAATGGTCAACACTTTCAGAACTAACGCACTATCAGGTAGATTGATCAGCCACGGCTGCAAAGTAAGGCTCAAAATCATTCTTGATAGACTGCAACCGCAAGCAGACACCATCACTGCTGAAGAGCCTGCTGGATTCGACAAAGGCAAAGTACCATCAAACAGAGTAGAAAGAAACTCGAGGAGAGCGTGGCAGCAGAGAATCCTCAGAAGAGAAGCCCCCTTCAAGCAAGTGTTTCGGCCCTTATCTCCTGACACTCTAGGGGGGTTGGACCACACCCGGTTCATGACTACGGATGTCACTTAGCTCCAATTTTCTGCAGTGAGGACTTTGACCTGATAGCCTTCTCTCCTCAGACTGTTTGCCAGATCAGCATACTTTTCAGTCTTGTAGATTTGAGCTGCCTCCATTCTGTTCTCATATGGCACCGTGAGCTCGATCATGATCAGCTGCTTGGTTGACTGAGAGTGGACTACTATGTCTGGTCTCATGCCACTCTTGCTGATAAAACCATCAGACACCTTCGATATGCAGATGCTATTGATGGCCTGCCATTGGGTACTCGCCATGTTTCTGAATGACTGGATGACTCAAACAGCAAGAAAAAGATAGGTTACACCCGAAGATGTGCGTGGGTCCCAGAGAAGTACTGTCCTCAACTGACATACAACCAGCTGGGAGCAATCCTGCACCACCCCGGGAAGCCTGCGCTGTGTTCACATAGGGTGCAGGCTCGCACAGGGCATTCAATTAAGACATCAAGGGACATAACTGCTCCTTGGCAGATGCCATTGCGTAATGGCCACTGGAGTGTGACACGACAGAACATCCATGGGAGCGTTCCCATGGGTGTACCAGCCCATATTTCATGACTGCAGAGCCCATCGGCGAAAAACGCCACCATCAAGCAACTTGCCGTGAGTCCCGCAGCCCCATTCGCTGTTCAGATGACAGGTGAAGACAGTACAACTCCAGACACGGCCAAGCTTCCGCCATGAGGTCTTACGTGCTCTCTGAAGAGAAGAATCCCAGGTCACAGTATTTCCTGTTGTTAACAGGGCTTTCCCTGCGCTCAGCGAGTCTTTCCTCACCGTCACTGGACCTTTCCCCAGATTCGACCAAAAGGATGACTCGAACAGCAATAAAATGTGAATGTGAATCAGCGTCCAGAAGTCGGTGTGATGGCCAGCCGTAATCCACCATCAATACTGATGCAACTGTCCACGGTCAAAAGCTCGAATCGGTCAAAGAAATTCTCTGACCTGGGATCCGTCATCAGCAGTGAGGGATCCAAACAGAAATCCTCTCAAGGGCAGGAACGACAACCACAGCACTGTCCCAAATCAAAAATCTGTATGGAAGAACAAGATCGCCATGAAACACAAGATCGGGTTCCTCCGTGCACTGATGCTTCTTCCTCAGCACACACATGCTAGACACGGACCTCACAGCAGATCTGCAAGGAAGAATGCAAGCAATGGAAATGAGATGCTACCGTAAGATGCTAAACATCAGATACACTGACACGGATCATGTCACCGGTCAGTAAGAGCGTCAAACTGTCAATATAGGACCTACTGACATCAGTCCAAAAGAGAGAAGAAGGCTGGTATGGCTGTGTGACAAGATCCAGTGGCTTTACTAAAATAATCCTGCGTGGAACTGTCAGCGGAAGGAGACAGCTGGGGAGAAAAACAGTAACAAACAAACAAAAACAATCAACCAACCGAAAACGATAGACTGACAACGTTGCAGGGTGGACATGGAGAACATTTGCAAAGACCGAAGCCTCGGCACACAATCCACAGAACTGGAGGAACCTCTGAACTGTTCTAAGGTTCACTGTGGTGCTCCTGTGACTCGCAAAAATTTGGAGTAAAGGGAGGGGAAGAGACAGAAGAGGAATCAAGATGCAAGGCATATAAACTTACTCCCAGTTTATCTTGAATACGCGTGAGATATTCCATAAAGAGGAAAAACCGTTTGGGGCCGTTATAGCCGTTAGTAACGGCTGTTCTGGTAAACATCGGTCATCATTTGTGACCCATTATGAGCATACCTACAAATTTTCAGAAAGATCGACCAAGTACTTTCTCAGATTTTCCATAAAGAAAACTGTAATGGGCCGTTATAGCCGTTAGTAACGACTATAACGGTAAAAAATAACACATCGGGCATCATCCGAGACCCATAATGAACAACTTACAAATTTTCAGAAAGATCGGCCAAGTACTTTCTGAGAAATTCCATAAAAAAAACTAGAAAAACCGTTATGGGCTGTTGTAGCCGTTAGTAACGGCTATAACGGTAAAAAACACACATCGGGCATGATCCGTGACCCATAACGAACATACCTACAATTTTTTTTAGAAAGATCGGCCAAGTACTTTCTGAGATTCCATAAAGAAGAAAAA
>JADBJO010001009.1:102500-126184 GCA_016801955.1 Conus betulinus
GTTGAGAAGGAAGAGAAAAGAAAGGTAAATCTTGCTGTCTCTGGTGTTGACAGATGAGTGCCCCCCAGATGTGCAGTTCAACCACCAGGGTTACCTGTTCCTGGCTACATCACGCTCAGCTCCCCTGTTGGAGAAGAACGTCCAGATGCAAAGGTAGTAAGAAAATATGAAAGAAAAATGATAAAAACAACAGCACCCAACAACAACAACAGCAACAACAACAACTACAAATCCAGTTGACAGCATGCATGCCCATTCTTGGGTGAAAATTTGCGCGAAAACAGAATACCTTCAGTGTGTATTTTCCTGACTGTGTCTGATATTCTTAGGTCCAGTTCAGCTAGCAGTTGTGGTGCTGTGATTAGGTTTGTCGGTTAAGAGATGGGAGGTTCTTGGTTTGAGTCTGTGACAGGCATTTATATATGGGATTGTTTTTGCTCCCCCACATTCGCTGTCATCAGCGCTGCTACTCCATTGACTCATACTCAGAATTGGGTGTGCTGTAGGGTCAGCTGGGAAGACTTGGAAACCGAACAGTTGAGTTTCATTGACTTAAAGTATGTGCTTTTTGAGAGGTTTAGTCTAAATTACCTCGCTGCCTTGGTTCGTGCCACAATACGTTGTGAAAGAGAGCATGCAGTACAAGCCTCGTCATTGTCGTTAGTCGTCATGAAGGAAGTAAAAGAACCTGTGACCTTCTAGGTGCTGCTATGGTGATCTCGGTTTCAGTTTCCTGTCGGTATCCATGTCCTACAGTGGATCATTCATGTCAAAAGTGGTCGATAGCAGTAAGCTCATGTGGAATGTCGCTGGATGGATGTGCCGGCTGTGCGACTGTGACGCTGTTGACTTCAGCTTTAGTGAGTGGTTTCTTGCAAACAGAGCAGATCAGAAGAGGCACCACTGAACATCACTAACGTGAATCAACAGCAGTGCAGCGTCTCCTCTTAGTAGGTTGCCTTATGATACCTGATTTTTTATTGTTCCAAAGAGACTGCAGGGGCTGAGGGTGTGACAATAATAATAATAATAATGTCAATTTTTATAGCGCCTATTCTCTAAAGATTGTGTGCAAGATGTTATGCGTGCGTTCACACATGGAACCTCAGTTTATAGTCTCATTCGAAAGACTGTATGGGAAATGGAGTCAGAACCAACGTTAACTCTGAGGGGAAAATCCTCCTGTACCGAAACGGCCTGGCGGAGATTTGAACCCGCAAATCCAGTATCACCAAGATTATGAGTCAGGTGCTCTACCAACTGAGCTATTCCCAAAGACAAGACAAGTCTAGGTTTGATTGTGCTGGAATGAACGATGTGGGAGTTAGGCTAGTATGGGGGGTGGGGAGATGAAGTGACAGAGAGCAGCGAAACTTGTTATGGTTGTTACTATGTTAGTGTAGTTTGTGTTTATTTGTTCTGTGCATGAAAATGAATTTATGATTGTTGCCACGAGCCATTTCTTCTTGTTTCCGTTGTGTTCTGTGGTGGATCTGTTGGTGCCGTAATTATCATTGTCATACAGCCAGACTTTTGCACATATTTTGATTGATCTCGGAGTGGTGTGTTGTTTCTTATGTTTGGTTTGGATGCTGTTAATGCTGTAAGTATCATTGTTGTTCTACCAGGCACTTCCTTTTTTTTTTTTTCTTCTTGTTATCATGTTTATCGATAACGTGACTAGTTATATGTTCTTGTTTCTTAATGTTTACTTTGGATGCTGTTAAAGCCCTAACTGTCATTGTTGTTCAGCCAGGCATTTCCACTTTTTCGTGTTATTTTCATTATTGTGTTTAACGAAAAGGTTGCCATCATAGTCACCGCTGTCATTGTCATTGTCAGATTACCATCGTCATGAATGTCGTTATCAAGAATACGATTATTGTCGTCTTCACTATGGGTTGTGGTCGTACACAGGAAAGTGGGAGCCAAAATCGAACTGCTGACAAGGAACAGTTGGCCGCCAAATTCCCCTGGCTGAACACCACAGGCATCGAAGTGGGGTCACACGGTAAGAATATGCTCTGGTTTTGTTTTCATTTCCATTTACACTAGGTCATAGGCAGCCACAAGACAAATGAACAACCTTGGAACTATGTGAGAGTTCATCATCTCAGTGGACAATGGAGGATACTTGAAAGAGCTCTCTTTTCCAAACTGTATCCCAGCATAAGCGTACCAACAGAGACAAGCAAGGAAACCACTGTAATCTCCTATTGACACGTGCTGTCATGTCAGACAGTTGCGGCCCTTTTCATGCCAAACAGCCCATGTCACGTACAGGAAGCTTAGTTTGTTTTCAAGGAATCTGAAACCACAGTGAATTCTGGGACTACTCAAACAGAAAGTAAGAAAAGCTTTTCTTCTCAACAACCTTATTCGCTGGGTTGGTATATATTGATGATTTTACATATCAAGGTGCGTTTTGAATAACTTCTGAGCCGTTCTTTCCTCCTTGCTTTATTTGCTGTGTGAAGTTGTGACCTATATCTGCTGTAATCTTACACTGAAATGTTACTGCAGTAAACGCCGCGATATTGTTAAACAGATATCTCAGCAGGCTTGGACTCTAAAAATGAACCATGGGTAAAACTGAGGCAGCTTGCCTTTGCAGCAGTAACAGCTTGCCTTTGCAGTGGTAACAGCTTGCCTTTACAGCGGTAACAGCTTGCCTTTACAGCGGTAACAGCTTGCCTTTACAGCAGTAACAGCCCTACCATGGTTATGTTGCTCAGTCTGCTTTTGATCCATTGAACACACACAATCGTTGTTCACATCTTATTGTCTGTGCGCATACAGACCTTAATGGTCTCGGCTGTTAGCAGGCCTGCACATGTATTGCCTCAGGGAGAATCATTCTCTGCACAACACACCCATGAGGCTCAAGGGCTGAAAAAAAAGGGCATGGCCCTCAGATTGATAAGATAATGGTCTACAGGGTTTGTATGGTACTTGAAGGTTTGGAAAAGTCTGAAGAATGTGAGGTAGACTGCTTTTTTTTTTTTTTTTTTAAGAAGCCTAAACTGTGAAAACTAATATGGATTTGGAAAAGTTGGTCAAATTGGCGGATGTAGGGGAAAACAACTCGTTTTCATATTGTTGCTGCAGGTGATTTGAGCTTCCTTCATGCATTCAAAGATTAACTCTCCCTGTGTCTCTCTCTTTCTTCCCTGTCTGTCTGTCTGTCTCCATCTCTTTCCCTCTGCGCTGCTCCCTATTCCTACATGTGTGCATGTACCCCCCCCAGGGCTAGAGGGGGAGGGCTGGTTCGATCCCTGGCTGCTAGTCAAAGCTCTGAAGCAGAAGAACATCAGCCTGGGGGTGAAGTATGTCACGGGGGAGTTGGAGGCCTTCGAGACCTCCGCAGCGGAGGACTACACCACCAACAGTCCTCACCAGACCCTGGTCAGCGCTCAGGTGGGTGACCTCCCCTGTTGCCACTGCCAACAGCTTGGAGACTTGTGGCATAGTGAGGCGACTATAGGCAGAAATTTAAACAAATTGAAAAAAAAAAATTTATAAGGCTCCACCAAAAAATGTAGACAAATGAATCGCAAGACAAAACATTATGAGTTTCGACCTCTCAGATCTTCTTCAGGCGAGAAACATAACACTCGGGACAAGAAAAATGTTCAAGCAGTCAGTTATATTCATTCTATTCGGCTCAAGAGGTTGTTGAAAGAAGAAACTATTGTGGCAAATTGGATGAAGATAAGTGATTAGTTGTTCATTTTCGTTGTCCTGAGTGTTGCGATTGTTGCCTGAAGAAGACCTAAGAAGTCGGAATGCGTCATTTTTTTGTCTTGTGATTTGTGTGTGTCTATGTTTTTCAGTGGAGTCCTATAAATGCTTTTGAAAATTAACTTGCAGACTAGTCTGCTACCCGCACCTAGATCTTACGCTGTGATGCTCAGGGTTTGAGTTGAAAAAAGGGTTAACTCTTGGGAGTTATACAGGTTGGTGTAAGACAGGGAGTTACCTCCTATGAATGGTTATAGGGAGAGTGTGGGGGTTTTTGATCAAGGAACTCAGATGGTGATATGATAAGGATAGCTAACGTTGTCAGATGGAGTTGTAGTCGTCTGTATGGAAATGTCATGAGTATTCAAGCCCAGCGGGAAGAGGTGAAACTCCGCCTAGCCGCAGTTCCACTTCTGATAAGTTTTCAGTTATATGTCTGTGACAGATACTGTCAGCATCAATGCACGGTGATAGTATGTTTTCATAATGTAATGTTTGTTTTATTATTAAACACAGTTCATCTGTGTAGTTGTTAATTTACAGTTTTTTTCAACACAGTTCGTGGGTACAGTTATTAATTACAGTTTGTTTTTTGTTTAACACAGTTCATGGGTGCAGTTGTTAATTATAGATGGTTTTTTTTTTTTAACACGGTTCATGGCTGTAGCCAAAGACCTAAAGCAGCAGTGCCGCAGGACTGTGTTGTAACTAAATCAGTATTACATTTTTAGAGAACTTCTTTGCTCAACCGTGGCCTTATGGGTCAGCTGGACCATGATCAAATTGACTGCGGTAAGAGAGCCCTGTACTGTACTGAAACCACCTGGTGGTCGCAAGGAGGAAACAGTTTTATGCCGGCTGCGCAGCGGCCACTTGTAGTTTACTCATTCATACCTTTTAAAGAGTGAGGCAGCTCTGTGGTGCATTCCATGTCATGCGCCACTCACAATGAAACATTCTTTCAGAGTATTGGGACTTGCATGATGCGAGACATAAACATTTTACAGCAGAGTCCATGAGAACGTTGTTCAGAGATGTTCCACCTGGTGTGATCTTTGAATTTCTTAAAGAGATTAACATTTTTCATCTGATCTGAGACTGTACAGTGGAAAGATTTTTAACAACGATTTGGGTGTGTTTTCAAAAGATGTATTTCAAAGCTTTGTGTGAATGAATGACTTATGAGTTGACATCAACACAGTGACAGCCCTGATATCGCCCTTAGCGGTCGGCTGGGCTATAAGCAACATTATATTACCTTATTTTACCTGGTGGGGATTCTAACCCGTAACCCCAGGATCACTAGGATCGGGAGTCTGGCACTCTTCCGACTGAGGTGTTCTAGAGGCTGTTCAGGCAGACGGTCGTTTTTTTTTTTTAAGTACCAAAAATGACTGCAAAGGTGAGGATGGAAGAGTTACTGATACTGGCAGAGACTTTCTTCAAGTATGGCGAGTACAGAAGTGCAGGTGACGCTTTGAATTTGTTCCAGGCCCTAGTGCTATATGTTCACATTTAGTTAGCATGACTTTGACACAGAATTCATTCAAGGTTCTTGCATTAGATGTTCACAACTTAAATGATACGACTTTGTCAAAGAACTTATTCCGGACCTTGGCAGGTTTTTTTTAATGCTCACATTAAAAAAATGACACAACTTTGACACAGATTCGAACCCGTGACGGCAAGACGCATGGGTGCAAGTTTGCAGCAGTGGTGAACTGCGCAGGGCCGTGGGCAGCTGAAGTGGCTCGTAAAGCCAGCATTGGGGCCTCCAACATGTTTGACCTGGTCACGCCTCTGCCAGTAGAACCAAGGTATTGAAGCAAACTTACACAGAGAGAGAAAGAGAGAGAGAGAGAGAGAGCTATGCATACAGAGAGAGAGAGCAATGCAGACAGAGAGAAAGAGATAGAACGTGAGAGAGTACAAGTGGGTGTATATATACAATGTGTGTGTGTGTGTGTGTGTGCTGTTTTATGTGACGTCAATGAGGTAGGTATGATCAGAGCCCATTGAGAGCATGCTTTTTCTTTTTTTTTCTCGAAGAGCATGCTTTTGCTTTTTCTTTTTTTTCTCGAACTGCTTTAGTTCTATATGGACTCCCAGGCATTCTCCCACACTGGTCATTCTGACCCTGTGTGCAGAACACACAGGCTGGTTGCTGTCATTCATCACCATGAGATAATTCAAAAGCCGTGTTGTTGAACACACTCACACTCACACTCAACAGACACACACACACACACAAATCCCCCCCCCCCCCCCTCCCCACATGTGTGCACATGCACGCACGCATGCGCGCACACACACACACACACACACACACACACACACACACACACACACACACACATATGCACACACACACACACACACACACACACACACACACACACACACACACACACACACACACACACACACATAAGCACACACGTTGTTCAGTTTATGACACAATGAAATCACCCTAGCGATTATGACTGTGTAGTCGGTCACTTGCCTTCTTGCAGCCTGACACAGACTGCATTCTGTGGGCGGCTGGTGCAAGCACTGGCACAAAGCACAAGTCTGGGCATGGCTTTGTAGTTGGGGCAACCAGAGTGAGTGGCATGAAAACAATTCTACTGGTGAGGCCAGAAAAGATGAGTCAGCCACAACAGCAAAAAAAAAAAAAAAAAAAAAAAAAAAAAAAAAAAAAAAAAAAACAAGAACAAGAAAAGGAAAAAAAAAAAAATCGTACTTTCCACTCACACTTTGATCACAGCTTTACGGACTTTTTATTCATTTATTTATTTATTTATTTTAGAAACATTTTCCAGGATGTAAGTTGGTGTAGTGGATAGAGCATTGTTTCCTTGACCCAAGGATATTTTGGTTTCAGTCCCCTAGGAAACAGTCGGTTAAGAGGAGATTTCTGTTTGGAATCTATCACTTGGCTAGACTTAGAACATCCACCCGAGAACCAATCCTCGTCCCTGCCCTTCCTCCCTCCACTCAACCACACCCACCCTTCCCTTTGTCCCCATGAAGATGCAGGAGAATCATTTTTAAAACAACAAGAACAAAAAGAAACAGTACATAAGACGTTATTCCCAAAGATGGGTTATTCTTATGTCTTTAATCTTTGCTGTACACACCCTAGTATTAAATGACCCAAAGTCATGATTTTCATTGGATGACGGATTTAGTTTTTAAGGTATCGCCACAACATTTCACAACTTTGTCTAGAAAGCATGGCTCCACATCTGTACCAAAAATTGTTTGCTTTTGTCAAAAAATACAGGAGCAAACAACAAAACAAGGTACAAGTAGGGTCACTGGAGACCATGACATATGATATATGGAAAAGCTTTAATCCTTCATACGGAAAAGCTTTAATCCTTCAGATAAAGCATAGGTCCCTGCAGACCCATGACATATGACAAGATTTTAATCCCATACATAAAGCGTAGGTTCCTTGACATACCAAAAGATTTTAGCCCCATACAAAAACGCTTGGGTCCCTGAAAACCCATGATGTATGGCATGCAAAATTGTTTGGCAATGTACTGCGAAGATTAATGGTAGGATTGAAAACAATCACACGTGCAGACATATCACTGGTGGTGAACCTCGAGAGTTCATGCAGAGGAATGAAGGAGAAGAGAACGTTTTTGTTTTGTACGTCTGCATTCCAGTCAAAAATCCCTCCTGTCTTTAAGACATAGCTTTTCATAGATTTCTAGAAAGGTCGTTGGTTTATGATTTTTCATAGATTTGTAGAGATGGTAGTTTTGAAACGCCATAATAGCGTTTTTTTTTTTTTTTTCCCTGTTTTTTTTTTTTCTTTAGCAGAAGAGCTATGTGCACATTTTTGTAGGGGTTGTTGATTTGAGATGCCTTGATAGTGTTTTTATTTTGTTGTTTTCAGTTTTGTTCTTTTCCAGAAAGAGGTATGTGTACGTGGTGCACTGTCCCACTGGTCCGACCCTGGACTGCCCCTTGTTGGTGGACCCCTCAGGTGTGTATTTCCGCCGGGAAGGTTTCGGGGGGCACTACCTCTGTGGAACTTCCCCTCCCAAGGTGAGAGGGTGTGACGGTTGAATTTGAGGGAAAGTGAGGGGCTGGGTGGTGTGTGTGTGTGTGTGTGTGTGTGTGTGTGTTGTGTGAGTGATTTGTGCACATGCCTGTGTTTGTATGTATGTGTGTGTGCATGTGCGTGTGTGTGCATGCATGCGTGGGTTTGTGTGTGTGTGTGTTTTGTGCACATGCCTGTGCGCACGTGCTGTGTGTGTGTGTGTTTGTCTGTATGTTTGTGTGTTGTGTCGATTACTTTTTTTTTTTTTTGTTCTTATCTTCTGTCACGTCACTTCAGTAGTGTCATCCTGATGCTGGTCATTCTGGCTCTCCATCCAATCCACAGTCTTGCCTGTCCCACTGCAGTCCTGGCACTAGCAATCCACAGGGAGAAGTCCATGTAAAGTTGTCAGGAGGGCAACCCATCACAGGAGACCCTGCCCATTTCAGTGGTGTTCAGTTGTGCCTGGTCTGACCCAACATACACAGGACACTACCAAGCCGACAGTAAATTACTTAATCATGGAACCGGTGGAATTGAGCTCTCCCTCTGGAGGTTGCCACTACGTCCATCGAACGACTACCAATGCACTTCCCGATAATGGCGACCTGGACATGAAATTCGCCAAGGATATAGAAGCAGACAGGAAATCAAATCTGATGTGACCATGAGAGCTGGGCATGAAGGCCATAGAGTTTCAGACTTTTTTTTTTTAATGCTAATTGATGAGGACCAGGATGATGAAAATGGTGCTACAGATTACCATTCTGGAGTGAGATTACTTAACAGGGCTGTACTGTGTTGCTTGATGTCGCATCTCGGTGTCAACCAGGCCCAAGGGATACAGACACCTGTAGTGTTGGTCAGGAAATTTGAGCAACACTGTCAGAACTGCATTAGGTGAATGAAACTCAACCATGTGGTCCCATTCTTCCCATCAGAGCCCAGGCAAACTCAACTCTGAATAGGAGCTGCTCAGGGCTGAAAAAAATCGGACAAATAAATGGCTTTGATGGGATTCAACCCACAACCTCCCAGCCGGGATTCCATGACGCTAAACCTTTTGCCACAATGGCAGGTGTGAATAACACTTTACTGCCATGATATTTAATAGTCCGTCAGACACAATCATTACATGGCATGATGTGCTTTATATCTGTGTATAAAACATTGCTACATCTCCTGGAGTGTTATCGATTATCTGACAGTCATAAGGTGAAATAGCGTGATGCAGTTGGTTATATGTGTTTTCCACAAGCGTATGTCTGTTGATATCTTTTTGCAGTCATGCAGAAAATCAACCCTATATCTCTTGCACTTGATGCTGATGACAGTCTTTTTGTTTCCAGTGTTCTATTTGTGTACCTACCTTTTCCGAAGAGCATATCTTTATCTGTCAATATCAAATGTTGAAAGTTTTTTTTCCCCAGATACGTTTTTGTCCAGCAAAGACTGTTGTCATTTTCTTTGCAGAAAACATAAAATGTTTCATCAGTTCCTCCTACCTTGATTCTAAATGCATATCCAATAGGTTATCGCTTGACATGTTACTTTAACTCTCTCCAGAGCTCCTAAGTTCTGCAAGATGAGGTAACGCCATTGCTTTCCTGTGTACCCCTAAGAACTGTCTGCAAAGTTTGAATCAAATTCTTCTTCGTGTGGTTAATTATTTGATGAGCAAATGTTGAACATATCGTTGACAGTTTGATATTGAACTTTACAAATATGTGGAAGTGGATTTTCAGCTCCAAACTTTGAGATTAGCTTTCAAGTAAATGCAATTGATAGCTACTCTTTGCTTACACAATATTTGTAATTTTTTTTTTTTTAATCGAACATATGGCATTGCGTGCTGTATTTACATAGTGTAAATTTGCCATTTTTAGAACTATAATTTCAAAGTATTCATACTTATGTATACTTATCTGCTATACTAATTAGATCTTCTCCAAATGTGAAACAGACAGTGACAATGGGATCTGATTTTGTAAATTCAACAACTTCAGTTTTTGTCATTGTTAATAGATATTCCTCACATGTTGCAGAACACATTTAATTAGTTTAGTCAGTTCTGCTGTCCTTTCTGTTTTTCAGATGGTGAGCAACATCATCTGCATATAATGATGGTGGTTGCAGTTTGTTTTATCTGTATGAAAGGCAAATGGTTGCCTTTTAAATAATCTTCTGTGTCAGTCATGAATATGTTTAAAAACATAGGACTCAGTGTGTATCCTTTACATACTCCCTTCTTCACAGGAATAAACTCTTAGAAGCCACAGGCATGACTTGCTCATAGAGATACTATTTGATGCATATTTTCAATGATGTTTAAACATTTCTGTTTAATACTTATTTGATTCAGTTTCAATAACGTTGCTTCAGGACAAACATCATTGAAGGCTTCTTTGAAATCAACAAAGCAGAAACAAAGTCCTTCATCTGGACATTTTAGAATGATGTCGATGCTGTTTTAGCTCCTATAAGGAAACCTAACACAAAGTAACTTTTATTTTCATAGAACGTATAAACATAAAAGCAAAACAGATTTACACAGAAGCAGAAAATATATTTTTCATGGAACAGTAATTACAGTTACTCTGTGTTAGGTTTCCTTATGGGAGCAAGAGTTACCCTACTTGTTTATTGTTTACTGTTTCCTGCCTCATTTTATTTTCAGTTTTTGTTGTAGCTGTTAAGTCAGAAGATTGAAGCTGGTTTACTCAAACTGTTATAACTCAGGATCTGCACATAGAGGGGCACGCAGCAACAGGAATGTAATTTTTCTATATGATACTTATCATTTTTGAATTATCCAGTGAAACATGGTTCATTACTAAATTGGGACTGAACAGATCCCTTCATCACTTCATCAGTACTTCTGAAACAGATAAGTTGTTTTATTACATCTGTGATAAAATACAAATGATTACTGTTCCATGAAACATATATTTTCTGCTTCTATGTAAATGTATTTGGCTTTTATATTTGTACATTCTATGTAAATTTCTATGGCTTTTTAGTTATAATTTTGAGTTATTTGTTAAGGTTGTTGTGTATAGTTTTATCTAAAACTGCCTCAGTGTATTTTTTACTTTGCTGGCTCGTTATGTTTTTAGGTGAAAAAATCTGAGAAAAAACACACACTAAAATTGTTCAAATTTGCCCTCAGAGCAACACATGATATAAGAGGCAAATAGCTTCAATTTAGTCTCCTTGTAGACATTGTATATGCAGGGCAAAAATGGTGAAATGTGCTAGATTTGAACCAAGACTGATGCCCAAACTGTGGTTAGGCACATGTGTTCAAGCTCATATGTGCTTGACCAGAGTTTAGGTGCTGGACAGAGGAACTTAAACCAGCTTGTTTCCATACCAATACATCTTTCCAAATGTTTACTAATTCTGTTGTTGTTTGTTGAACATGATGATTGCGTTTGTGTGTGTGTGTGTGTGTGTGTGTGTGTGTGTGTGTGTGTGTGTGTGTGTGTGTGTGTGTGTGTGTGTGCATGCGCATATGCATGCGTGCGTGCATGTGTGCATGCGTGTGTAAATGTGTGTATTAGGGAAGTGTGTGTGAAAAGGTTGTGTGTGTGTGTGTGTGTGTGTGTGTGTGTGTGTGTGTGTGTGTGTGTGTGTGTGTTTGTACGAATGTGTGAGTGTGAGTGTGAGTGTGTGTGTGTGCATGAGCATGTGCCTGTGTGTTGAGAAAGATTTATTTAAGCAACATGCCCTTGGGAAAGCGGTTTAAATGCGTGGGGTGTATGTCTGATGTTTGTGTATATCTGTGTTGTGTGAGAGGCAGAGGGGAGGAAGGGCGGTGAGGAATGTTTCTGTGCGTATACATATCTCCATGTGGTTATGATAGTGTGGTGTAAAGATCTGCATCGGTCAAGGCATGCCTGTGCATGTCAAAGTTCATTATATTCAAAAGCAAAGGCGTGCATGCAGGGCATGCTTTATGTATGAAACTCCAGGATGTACACACTTGAATGACAGCAGAGAAAGGTTGCTTACACATCATGGTGAGGTGGATCTTACCTGATTCTCTGTCAGACTGCAGCTGTTCTGAAAATGATGTGAAAGTCATGATTCTCAGTCATCAACTTCTTCATAGCTGCCGAGCTTCCAGAATTTTTTTTTTCTGGAACTTCCCCTGTCTTAGGAATCATTTAAAAATCCCCAAATTTAGTGGAAGAAATCCAGAATCGAAACGTATTGTGGAAAATTGTAGAGTTTGGGGGTCATTACAAATAAAAGAAAAGGCTGATAGAGCATTGCAGAAAAAAAGACCAAATGATGTTATGTGAACATGTAGCAGAAAGTGTATTTTCTTTTTTAAAACCAACATTTCCTATCTGAGGTAAAAAGGGGTTGAAAATGCTCAAAAGCCAAATTGCTCCCTGTGACATCAAACTGTATCCTCTTCATCCCGTGTTTCCAGAATTTTGACTCCAGACAGTTGCTATACTTCTTTTCACTATGCATGATTTCTTCATCAAAACTCAGTGGGATATTACTGTAGTTGCTATTTACAAAAATTATCAGGGGAGAAGTTTAGGAATTAGATATTGTTGAGACTTTTTTTTTTTTTTTTTTTTTAGTTATATCCATCATATTTTAGTCTTTTATGCAAAGCACAGTGTCAGTGACTGAAATATGACTGATATACATGAAAAAAAAGCAAAGCATAGTGAAAATGTAAGCATGCATATATGCGTTCATGTGGCTGTCTGTGTGTGTTTTTCTGGCCATACATTTACCTGGCTTGGTTTCAGGACAAGGAGCCAAGCATCGAAAACCTGAACGTTGATTATGACTTGTTCAACGATCAGGTCTGGCCTGTGCTGGCCAATCGGGTCCCCGCATTTGAAGCTTTGAAGGTCAGCGGATTAGCTATATTGCTGTCGTATTCTGAGTCTGTCCCAGTAGGGAATGCGTTGGGCTCTTTCAGTGTAAACAGTCCCCTGACCTGAAGATTGTGTGGTAGCGATTTCCTCTTTTCTTTGAATCTGCGTTTTGAAATTTTTTTTTTTTAACTTTTTTTTCAAATGTTTTCTACTTACGTAGACCATTTTTACATCTTTATTTTGGGAACTGGTTTCCATTTTGATATTGCTGGTAATGATTTATGACATGCCAGATTTTGTTGTTGTTGTTGTCATTGTCAGGTGACTAGGTGAAGAAAATCGTACTCATGGTCCAGACTGGACACAGCTGCCTCTTTCGTTGCGTATATTTTCCTCTATTGCCTTTCTTTTAGTGTATTTTTGTTCACTAGTAAATATTGTTCACAATTTGTTTGTGCTTTAGATCTGAGAGGGTCAAATTAAGGGAAATTTCTGGCGCTGTCTGCGCAACCCTGCTTTATCTGCCGTAAGGATTTCAAAGGTGTCACTGCCATGTCGTTGACTGCCTTTGTCATTTGTTGTACAGACTGCATTTGCTGTTTGATCCTTTTTTTTTGAGGATGCAACCTTGGATCGCATTTGTCTAGTCATTTGTTCCTTTTTTCAGGATGTGACTTTTTTTTTTTTTTTTCACGAGTGTTGATTGCCCTTAGGAGGCCTTGAATGGCTGTGCTGAGATGATAAAACACTACAATCATATTGTGTGGCCTGGTTTATATTCCGTTAGTTATAAGACTTGCTGACTGCAGGCAGAAATAGAAACAAATTTTAAAAGTAATTTTAAGTAACTCCGCCGGTTAACATGGACAAACAAATTACAGGACAAAACACGACGCGTTTCAACCTCTAAGGTCTTCTTCAGGCAAGATAAATAACAATCAGGACAATGTAAACGAAGATTGAGTAATCACTTCTCAAATTTCTTCATTTTCATTGTCCTGAATGTTGCTTATGTTGCCAGAAAGAACCCAAGAGGTGGAACGGCATCATATTTTGTCTTGTAATTTGTTTGTCCATGTTAACTGGTGCCGTTACTTAAAATTACTTAAAAAAGATAGCTTATATTTCACACCACTGCAGCTATGTATCTGTTCTTCTTTCCTTTGAATTTTTATTCTGTATTTAACATTCTGTTTACATTTTGCTTTGCGTTCCCGAAACGTGTCGGCTGATTTTTAGGACTGCAGTTATTTCGACCAGAATCTAGCCCATTGGTAGAGCTGATCATGCATTTGCATTTTTTTTTCCCTGTCATTCTTTCTTTTTTTTTTTGCTAATTTGCAAACTTAACACATTTCTGCACTTTTTTTTTTTTTTATTACACAGGTGAAAAGTGCCTGGGCTGGTTATTATGACTACAATTTCCTGGACCAGAACCTGGTTATCGGGCAACCACCGTACCATCGCAACTTCTTCTTCGCCAACGGACTGAGCGGTCATGGTCTGCAGCACTCGGTGGCAGTGGGCCGCGCCATCATGGAGCTGATCATCGACGGGTCGTACCAGACCATTGACCTGTCGCGCTTCTCCTTCGAGCGCTTTCTGACAGAGGATCTTCTGGAAGAGGAAGGGATTGTGTGACAGGGAAATGTGCAGATGTACCATACTTTTGTGATCAGCCGGCGGTCTGACTTTATTCAGATGAGCTTGTTATCAGCGTTGTGACTGTCAACTTCTTTTTTGTTATGCAGATCCATTGAAGAACACATTGAAACCCTCCTCAGTAAAAGGGCTCTGAGCGAAAACTCCATCAAAGTACCATTTTTCTTTAACAATATATTTCTTTTGTATGTTTGGTTGTGTCTTCTTCCTGGAAGACTTCCTATCAAAAAGATTACATTTTTATTGATTTTTGGTGGCTGCTGTTGAGGGATTCCTAATCTCATATTTTGACATGTTAATTGTTCCAGTTTGAGCCCCCCCCCCCCCCCCCCCCCCCCCCCCCACCCCACCCCCCCCCACTCCTCCCATTTTAGCCATACTGATCCATTGAGAAAATGAAGTCTTCCAACAAGAAAGAATCTACTACAGAATTCTTTGGACAATGGGACGAAAAAAAAAACCCCGACAATTTTGTGAATGCACATTTGGCAACAAATGCATTCTCAATCAACCAAAAGGAAGCAGAAGTTTGTCTTCCAAGCTTTAATGTGATGAAGGATATGTGAAAATGGATTAGTAGAGACAATGTTTTTACTCTTTCCAGCTCTCCATCACTCCCCCCCCCCCCCCCCCCCCCCCCCCCCCCCCCCTCCCACTCACTCAGTCTTCATCTGTTACCTCCGTCACAGCCTCACCTTCTGTCCTCCCGCTGTCCCCCCCCCCCCCCCCCCCCCCCCCCCCCCCCCCCCCCCCCTCCCCCCCAAAAACCTCCATCCCCTCCCCTCCTTTCGAGTCGATCTTATTTTCTTTTGAGTGTCACTAAGTGGTGATGGTTCAGTGTTCATTGCTGACGTGTTGATCCCTTTTTGTCTCCCCCAACCCTCCCCTCCACCCGTTCATGCCCTTCACCTCTTTCTATCCTCCTCCTCCTCCTTGGTTTTCTTCACCTGTGTGGGTTTGGGGTTGTATGGAAACTGTGTGTTAAACTTACAGATGAGGATACTAAACAGGTGAGTGTATGTTCTAACAAACGAAGCAGTGTTTTTTTTTGTTTCTTTGTGGCTTTGATGTATTTTTTTTCCTTTTTTTTTTCTGTTTTGTTTTGCGAGTCAGGTGTTTGTGGGTGCGACTTACGGAGATGCTGTTGATGTGTTGACTCTGCGCACTGTCCTCTTTTTGCGCACCTGTAATCTCCAAATGTTGGATAAAAAAAAAAAAAAAAAAAATGAAGCAGTGGGCTGTGGGTTAAACTTATGAACAAGTATACTGAACAGGTGACCCTGTGTGTCAAATGGACGAAGCTGTGTGTTGGAAGTGATGAAAGTGTCGTAAAACAGTTAAAATTGTGTCAAATGCATACAATATGTTAAAAAGATGAAACAAGTGGTGAACATGTGGCAGAGTGTGGAATAGATCTACAGTGTGTTAACCATATGAAACTGTGTGTTAAACAAATGTACGTTCATGTTAGAAAGATAAAATGGTGTGTTGCACAGATGGAACAGTATGTTAAACAGATGAAACTGTGTTAAACTGTATGAAACAAATTGTATGTTTAACAGACCAAATTGGTTTTCCTGATGCTCGGGTAATGACTAGATCAGACTTTTTTTTCTTTTTTAGTACATTACACCAAGGAACTGGATGTACGTATGTCTTTTGGAAATTTCTGTGTGTGTTTAACCCGTTCACTGCCTGAAAATATTACAAAGGCTTTCCCAGTGCCAGGGAAATCTTATGATTTGGGGGTAATAATTAACAAAAAATTCTAGCTCAGAAACTACGAAAGATATAAAAAATGAAATATTTATGATTTTTGAAGGAAATTGAATGGAGATTTTGAATCTGGGCTTTCTATGTTTTAATTTTGATCATTAAAAAAAAATATTTAGGCATTTAGATTTGGATAGATTTTTTTGCACGATCAAAAACATATGTATTTACCACTACAGCTTCACATCCAAAAAAAAGAACACAAAGCAAAAAAGTTGAAAAAAAAATAAAGTTATATTGTCACACTACACCTGTAAATGAAAAGTAAAACAGTCAAGAAGTCTATCAAGACGCTCACACCTCATGCAGACAGGTCAGTTCACGACCACGCCCCCCCCCCCCACCATGCCCCCTTGCTGGACTTCAACCCTCTCTTTCACTCCTCCTCTTCCCCTACCTTTCCTGCTGCCCGTGTCACGCTGCGAGCAGCAGGCCACGCTCCCCCCTCTCGCGCTGACTAACACGTCGCTGGCCACTCGCACGCAGTGCAGAGTACACACTAGGCTAGCTCGTTCGACGCTGGTAACCAGTCAGCTGAACACACTCTTTGAGTTCGCACAGCACGACTCAATAACTGACGAATATGATCGGCAATTCCATCACTATCATCATCTCACCTTCATGCTCGAGTGAGTCGTTGAATAAAAGATTATTATCTTTGTCAAAAATGATTAGCAGAGCCTGCTCAGCTGTGCAAGTGCGTTGATTTTGTCGCTACGCTTGTCGAAGGTTGCGCCGCCATCTTTGCAAGCGAGACAAAGCGCTGGCTGGTCATCCAGTCAGTGATGAGAATAAATGGTCTTTCCCCTCACATGTGGTCATTTGCATATCATTTTAATACTGCAGACATATAAGGCTTACTACGCACACTCTATTTCAGTCCTTTGATATGAATAGTAACGGATGAAAATTCAAGAAAAATGCATGACGTCAGTGGACGGCCCATAGGCACTGGGAGTACATTTTTACTGCGGCGTCAGCTGACGGCTTATTTTTGTGTGTATTCAAGGTTAAAAAAGAATCTCTGTATCAAGCAATTTCCTTTTTGACAAGCTGTGTTGGATGTATGTAAGTCATTCAAAAACTTTTGTATTCATTTAAGGTTAAAAGTAAATCTCTGAATCAAGCACAGTTTCTTCTTTTTGACAAGCTGTGGCTGTCAGTGAAGAAAAAAAACTGTGGTTCTGAAACATGTATGGCTGCTGCTGTGTAGAACAGTGATGAACCATGCATCTAACAGTGACTATATGGGGTTTAACAGATTCAGCTTTGTTTTCAAAAGGGTGTTTCCAGTAGATTCTTGTTCTCATCCAGCAGTAATACGGCCGGTGTTGAAAACGTTCTGTTAAAGCAGGTTTTTACTCGCCACGGTCCCAAAGCATTTTGCTGTACTGTGAGCCTGATTACCAAGTACTGTAGTGCATGTCAATCGTGGTAAGCCACTTGATGGAAAAAAACACACATGCAGGCTGGTACTGCGTTTGTGAAGAACTTTTGGCGTGTGTGAAGTAGCCACGTGGTTTTAGTGGGAGGATTGCGACAAATTTCTGCTGTTTCTTGTGGCAAGGTTGCAGACCTACTCATAAGACAGAAATCTTTGTGGTTCAATGGAATGCAGCATCAGGTACATTTCCAGAGATCTTTATCTGTGTCGGGTGCCTATGTACATGGAACTGTCATGGACTCAAAAGTTCCCAACTTTTAACATGTCATCGCAGTGCTTAGCACTTGACCCGGTTGCTCTCCTTTCCCTTTCACTCTCTCTCACTCTCTCTCCAAGAATAGAATACCATCTGCCGTGAAAATAGACGGCCTTAGTATTTTCCGTTAAGCTTATCTTTTATCTCGTGAATTCTGAGAACTCCTAATTTTCGAAAGCTCTGCAAGAGATCAGAATTGTGTGTTTAGTACTGAAAATGGTGTATTGAATTTATGCAGTAGTGTAGTAAACAGATTAAACAGTGTGTTCAATCTATGAATCTTTGTTGAAAACAGTATGTGTTGGCAAAAAAAACTATGCGTATATGTAACTGCTAGTTAAACCCGTAAAATGAGACCTGTACATACATGAAACAGTGTGTTGAGGAGGCAGAACTGTGCTATACTGATCAGACTCAATAGGGAAAAAAAAACTGAGGGAAAATGTATGAAACTGTGTAGGCAAATTAGCTGAAAGTGTACGATTAACAAATGAAATTGAGTAGAGAACTACTGCTGAAATTCATTTTAGAGGCAGTCAGTCGAAAGTGTGGGGGAAAAAGACACATTTGTCCTGAAAAATGTTTAAAGATGAAAGAGAATGTCAGGCCAAAGCTAGAACTTTACGATCAAAGGAGAAGTAAGTGCGAGGTGTGTGTGTTTATGTGGTATGTACTTGTGGTATGTTTTGTGTGTGATGGAGGGGGGGGGGGAGGGGGAGGGAGACATTTGTGTGAAGTATTTTGGAAATGGACAAGAATGGTTAATTAGTAATGATCATGTGGTTGATAAATTTAACCACGAATATGTATTTATCTATACCTATCTATCGATCTACATACTCTCTGTGTGTGTGTGTGTGTGTGTGTGTGTGTGTGTGTGTGTGTGTGTGTGTGCTTCTTTTGTAGTATCAGGCCGTAATGTTATAAACTTTGATGCCTAAGTGCGGAACTAAAGAATATGTCGGGCAGTGCCTGCACATAATCTGTGAGTCCGTTTTTATGAGTCACAATGTGAAGGAAGGGTATTGCATCTGTGAGAAATATGGGTTTCCTATGACCCATGAAGCACAAGAAGGCAAAGTGACTTCAGAACATTTAGGAAAAAAAAAAAAAAAAAAAGAGAATTTGAGTCACAGGACATAAATACTTACTATTTGGCTAGTCATTGGTTAGTCTGTAGATAAGCTTGCTTGTGTTTTATTTTCTAGTCTGTATGGACGTAACCATTTTATTTTTAAACTTCTTTGTTTGTTCGCAAAATGTGTTATCTTGTCTCTTGAGAATGTTTTTTGTTTGTTTACAAAGGTAAGAATTATTCTGTCTTTTGAGAATGTGCATTCTAATTTCTGATCTCTAGTCGGTTACAGTCCGGATTCTTGTACACACCTTGAGTCCCATAAGAAATGCTTTTTTTTTTTGAGAAAAGCTCTAAAAAAGAACACAACAACATACCACATACACACAAGTCACACACACACACACACACACACACACACACACACACACACACACACACACACACACATGCGCAAGCATGTCACTTGTGCATGCACACACACACACACACACACACACACACACACAGAGCTTTTGCCACAACTGCCCCACTCCAATGGGGGTAATGGGTGACTAGGAAGATGGAAGTGAAAATGTTGAACAAACACAATTGTCCCCAAACGTACGGAGGATTGAGCTGTCTTTGAAGGGAATGACACTGACACACCCTGTAAAGCCCTTTCATGGGTACAGGTTGTGCCAGTTGACACACCCTGTAGAGCCCTTTCATGGGTACAGGTTGTGCCAGTTGGCACACCCTGTAAAGCCCTTTCATGGGCACAGAGTGTGCCAGTTGACACACCCTGCAGAGCCCTTTCATGGGTACAGGTTGTGCCAGTTGACACACCCTGTAATTAGTGTAAAGCCCCTTCATGGGTACAGGTTGTGCCAGTTGACACACCCTGTAATTAGTGTAAAGCCCCTTCGTGGGTACAGGTTGTGCCTGTTGACACACCCTGTAATTAGTGTAAAGCCCCTTCATGGGTACAGGTTGTGCCTGTTGACACACCCTGTAATTAGTGTAAGCCCCTTCATGGGTACAAGTTGTGCCAGTTGACACACTCTGTAAAACCCTGTCATGGGCACAGAGTGTGCCAGTTGGCACACCCTGTAAAGCCCTTTCATGGGTACAGGTTGTGCCAGTTGACACACCCTGTAAAGCTCCAGTACGGGTTCATGGTATTCCAGGTCAGACACCCTTATTGGCTGGCTGCCAGAACATCTGCTGCAGAAGGAAACACAGAGGAGAGCTTGTCAGCAGGAGGGCTTCAAAGGAGAAATCCTCCTCAGACAAGTGTTCTGGTCCTGAATGTTTTTTTACACTCTAAAGTGACCCACAGACGCTTCCTGCTGTCAGAACCTTTTTCTTTGGCGCTGCCGGGACTGCGATATGCATCTTCTGGGTGGGTAGGTGTCTAAAGGTGTTGTCTTTTTAGACAGATTTCTTACCTGTATTGCTGTTAGACACCTAATTCTTAGTTGTGCAATTCGGGCCTTACGAGTTTCTCTTCTGCTCCTCCTCAATCTAAGCCAGCATGAAGTCTTTTCAGCTGCCTCTGTCATTGCCATAAGCGTTCTGGTCCTCTTCTGACCAGGAATTTCAAGCTGTTTCATGTGATCATAGACTGATAGGCCAACATCCCCCTCGCTCCAACCTCCATCGTCAGCACATTGGTTCAGAAGCCAGGTTGCACTCAACTGCTGGCCAGACTGCCATGCTTCTCATTCATGTGGGATGTAAGCTTGGTCCATTATGCTTTCTTTGTTTCAAAAAATGAGAGAGGTGGATTTTGGGCCTTAAGTTAAAAAAAAGAAAAAAGTAAAAAAAAAAAAAAAAAACATACAAAAAAAACCTACCACCTTAGGTGCTCCATTGATCCGAGAACTGATGCCACACAAAAAGAAAAAAAAGAAAAAAAAATCTTATTTTTTAAGAAAGTGAGTGGGGTACTCACTGATCTCATGCCACTTCTCATGTTGATCTCTTTTTAAAATTTTTTTTTCATACCATTTTGGAAGTTGCTGTGGCGCAGTCCTGTTTTTGGTATTTGCTCACCTGTTTTGGAAGTGATAGTGATAGTGAACTCAGTATTAGCCCCCTTCATTTTACCTAGAGGTCCGACTCCACAGTTGCAATTAAAGTCATTATATGATCATGTTTTAATTTGTTCCAACATTGTTGGTCAAATTTAACCTTTGATTCAGTGGTTTGACACTGCACGGTTCGACGCCAGCAATGAACTATTTATGAAATGGGGTCACAATCAGGTGTGCTGTCTGGGATGGTCATAAAAGGAATGTATAATCATGCTGAAAACAGTTTTTTGCGTATAAGACAGTTTTTTTTCTTTTACAGAAAAATCAAGCTGCAAATCAGGTCTTTGTTGGTACAGGAGAGGGAGAAGTTAAAATGTAGCTCAAATCTCTGAATACATAATACTATGTTGCCTCATCTGTTTTTCATCTTCCTACATAATATTATGTTTGACAAACAAGTGTAGTCACCAAGGAAGGACAATCATGCCAGTGATAAGCAATTCAATGTTAATATGAACGTGGGCTAGACATAGTATTTGGAGGGAAAAAAAGAAACTTGAGTATTATTTCATTTTTTTTTGTAGGTCTGCTTGAAGTGTTCAGGCTTACCTGTCCTTTAAGTTTTGAAATCTGCCCTTGAATTGTTCTTAAAATCTCTTGGAATTTTTTTCTGAACAATGGTCTAAATGAATCTTGAGAGGAGAAATATAACGGAAATGCGGAATTTGCTTCTCAAGCTACTGTTGGTAGGGCCGTGATCAAGCGAAATATGTACACAATTTTTGAAAGTCTGTATGCTCACTGGTTTTGCTTGCTTGATGCCATGCATTGGAAATATTCGTCAGGTGGATGGGACAGAAGTTTACATACACTTTGACTTTCTCTCTCTGTCTCTCTGTCTCTCTCTCTCTCTCTCTGTCTCTCTCCCTCTCTCTGTCTCTGTCTGTCTCTCTCTGTCTGTCTCTCTCTCTCTGTCTCTCTCCCTCTCTCTCTCTCTGTCTCTGTCTCTCTCTCTCTGTCTGTCTGTCTGTCTCTCTCTCTCTCTGTCTTTTTGTTTCTTGTTCTGTTTTTGATGGGTTAGTGTGGGACATAGACAGGAGAAGGGGTGGTGGTGTTAGATTCCTCTAGGGTTTTCTGATTTTTGTCATTGATGTGTGTGTGTGTGTGTGTGTTTGTGCGCGCGAGTGAATGGCAAGCACATGGTATATTTGTATGGCATCAAAGTGCTGGCCGTTGTAAATCGTTCATAAAAGTTGTAAGTATTATATGTAGTCCTCATGTGGAATATTTGAACTTAGTATAGGGCATTTGTTGGAAAGGTAATGGGTTTTTTTTAATACTTTTTCAACAGTTCTGTTTGCTTCTCTTCATTTTATTTTTGTGTTTGTAAATATGTCCATGTCTAATATGCTTCAGCCCAGAGACGGCCCCTGAGGTTGCCTGGGTGATGAAGTTAACAGTGCTGATTGGATGTTTGGTTACATTGTGCAGTGCCACAGGTATTTTCATACGAATGATACAAGCACATATGATGTGTGTAATCGCACATGCGTATTGTAATGACTCACTGGTACAGACACGTTGGGGATGTAATTATGAACAGGTGATGTATAAAGCTGCAAGACTGCACAGAATAACTGAATTTCGATCTTGTAAGAACAAAATGGAAAAAAAAAGACAGCAACAGAGTTTTCTGTTTTTGCTTCCTTTGCTTGCTGCAAGCTATCTTGAAATTTCTGCACATTTTGCGGTGAAGTATTTTAGAAAAAAAAAGGTTTGTATCAATCGTGTTGGTTGCTTCATATTGTCAGTCGTAATGTCTTCTAGCAAGCCAGACGTGTGCTCTTTGCCCAATACTCGGCATTAGGATGGTAAAACCATGATCAAGGCTGATCCAGAGACAGCCATCAAGGTTAGCTCGATGATGACATAAAAAGCTTTAAATGACTGGATTTGCAGCATTGTTTAGTCAGTGCTGATAGCATATGTTAGGCTGAAGAAAATTACCCTTAGTTTATAAGATTACATCATCGTACATATGTATCATTGCTCTAAAAGTTTCAGAGGAATGCTACGCTGGACTGGTTTGCTCATAAAATTTCGCTGTTATTTTGTGTGCATGTTTGGCAAAATAAGAGGAATACCACACACTAAAACAACAGCAACACCCCCCCCCCCCCCCCCCTCCACCCCCCAGATTAGACGGGTAGCTTTTGAGTAGTATCATGCTTTAGGAGTGTAACCATGATGTTATCGGTATGCCAGTTGGGATGTTTCTACCAAACAGCAACAACTCTCCATAACTCTTGTACTCAAAGTGTTGTCTGGTTGAGACTGTTTCTCTAACGGACATACCAGTACCTTGGAACGACATTGTGGGCCACAGTGTTGCAGTGACCCTATTTGTACAGGAAATAAACCAGACTGATATTACATGTTGTGCTGTACTTACTTGAACTTGCAGTTGTGGTTGAGTGTGGGTGTGTATACGATAGTGCGTTTGTGTGAATGTTTCGCCAACTTACAGCATCATGAGATAAACTTGAATGGAGTTTGGGTGTCAAGACTGTTGGGTAGGATCAAGCAAATTCAGATGGTACAGATGGTTACAGACCACAACTCGGTAGCTGTCAATGACAGACCTTGGAGAATCTCAGCAGTCCGATGGCACTACACGCTTAGAACGAACGTTTCAAGTCATGCATGTAGCTCCGATTTTTACCAGTGAGAATATGTGAAAACAATCGTAGGCACAAATCGCCTCTGTCTATCCCTCAACCTATTTAACTCAAACTGCGACAACATTTT
>JADBJO010001009.1:133320-138320 GCA_016801955.1 Conus betulinus
GGAGAGAGAGAGGAAGAGAGGAAGAAGAAGTAGTTATTCGTTGATGTTAAGTCCTGCTGGTATGGTAGCACCACGTCTACTAACATGAAGTTTAGAGTAGTGTGCAGTAGTGGGCCAATTAAACAGATTTTTTTTTTTTTCCCCCACCAAGTCTATCTAACATGAAATTTAGCGTAGTAGTGGGCACGTTAATAGACCCCGCCCCCCTCCCCCCATTACACCCACACACACACACAAAGTCTATGTAACATGAAGTTTAGAGTAGTGGGCCCCTTCAATAGATTTGTTTTTTTTTTTTTTTTGTTTTTGTGACAGCTGAAGCTGGTAGCATGTGCATACATACATCCACCCCAAATCCCGTGGCTTTGCTCATGGACAGTCACGCCCATCTTGAAGACATGCGTTTCGGGGACCTCCCTTAGTTGATGTGGTGTTGGTGTTGGTGTTGCCATCTGTTGTGTGGCGTACCGAGAACATATCGACCATCTACTCCGGAGGACGCCATTTTCTGTTTCAGTTCTGGTGGGCCTCCTCTGAAACGGGAAATAGGACCCATCATTGAATCACCACTGGCGCGTAAGAGGGGATGCCCAATTCGTTTTTCGATTGTGTGGTGTGTAGGGGTCGCCATCTTGCGTGGTGTCCGAGACGATCGCCTCTCTATGACGCAATTCTGTTTCAGTGTGATGTGGTGTGCCATTTCTGAGAACGAGAAAACTCGAAGAGCGTTCATGATCACCCCCTGCGCGTCGAGAGGAGGTGTGGACCTATTCATTGTGAGGATGTCTTGGGTGAGGTGGTGTGGCTGGTGAGGAGAGAGTGGGTGTGAGGATGACGAAGGTGTGAGTGAGTCGTGAGAGAGAGCGAGACGAAGAGAGAGAGAGGGAGCGGAGAGCGATGAGGGTCTGAGGAGAGCGACTGAAATGAGAGAGAGAAGAGAGAGAGAGAGGACTCCAGACTCTAAGACTAATTTATTCATGATTAGGCCATTATGCCCCTCATGAAGGGGGGTGCTTGAAGAAAAATCTCAAAGCACCCTAGGAAGTACACACAGACATAAACAGTATCTGTCATAAACTATTCTAAGACAACATAGAAGACCGCAGTGTGAACGCTTTATTTAAATAGATAAATCGACAAAATTTCTGACTGTTCACAAGTACACGCTAAAAGAAATGCTAATCGGACGTGATTTGGGACATTATAATACTTCAAAGGTATATACTGATCTCTTAATTTTTGCAGGACAGGGACAACGTAACACCAAAATGAACTTCACTTTCTGTCTCCTCTCTGAAGAGTTGGCATAATAAATCGGCATTGCTATGGATTCGATGACGATAATAGTGCAATGCAATTTCAGAAATACCGAGTTCTGAACCTAGAAGCTGCATATTTTAAATTCCTGTCCTGATTCAGCAATAAAATAGGTTTTAACATTAGGCACAGCACAAAAGGATCTGTAAACGTTAAATCTTTTTCGCTATCACTCACATGATAATCCCATTCTTGTGTGTGTGGTGTGTGTGTGTGTGTGGTGTGTGTGTGTGTGTGTGTTGTGTGTTGTGTGTGGTGTGTGTGTGTGTGTGTGTGTGTGTGTTCAGTTCAGTTCAGTTCAGTGGTTTATTTAACGTCTATCACCATTGATGATATTAGACGAAAAAAAAATCTAACAACGTCATTATTATCTATCTAACTATGCTTAACCTCAAAAATTAAAAAACAACAACAACAACAAAAAAAACAACAAAAAAAACAAAACCAAAAAAAAAAAAAACCCGCATCAAAGCAACTTGGCAATTTAGATTGTGCGATAATAGTAGCAATTTTTTATAGATAGAAGGGCTGGACAATATTTGACTGATATCCTGGACTTGATGTCAATATAATTTTCTTTATAGATTGGAGTTAAGACAGAAACATTCCATCAATAGATGATGCACTGAAATAGGCTTACCACAAGTACAAAGAACGTGGCAAGAATATTTTGTGTTTCATGCATTCAACTTGAGTTGCGCGTGTGTGTGTGAGTGTGTGTGTGTGTGGGTGTGTGTGCATGTGTGTGTGTGTGTTGTGTGTGTGTGTAGTGTGCGCCGAGCTGTGCCGTGTGTGTGTGGTGTGTGTGTGTGTGTGGGTGTGTTGTGTGTGTGGTGTGAGAGAGAGAGAGAGGGAGAGAGAGAGGAGTGAGAGAGAGGAGGGAGAGGTGAGAGAGGAGAGAGAGAGAGAGAGATGGCGAGAGATGAGAGATGGAGGAGAGAGAGGAGAGAGAGAGAGATGAGAGAGAGAGGACAGAGTGTGTGTGTTTGAGTGTGTGTGTGTGTGTGTGTGTGTGTGTGTGTGTGTGTGTGTGTGTGTGTGTGTGTGTGTGTGTGTGTGCGTGCGCGTGTATGTAGTATGTATGTATGTGTGGTGTGTGTGTGTGTGTGTGTGTGTGTGTGGTGTGTGTGAGAGAGGAGAGAGAGAGAGAGAGAGAGAGGGAGAGAGAGAGAGAGAGATGTGTATCTGTGTGTCTGTGCGCGAGTGTGTGTGTGTGTGTGTGTGTGTGTGTGTGTGTGTGTGTGTGTGTGTGTGTGCTGGAGGAGGGGGGGGGGGGGGGGGGGGAGGAGAGGAGAGGGGAGAGAGGAAGAGAGGAGGGGGAGATGAGGAGAGAGTGGGGGGAGAGGCGAGTTTGTGGAGAGGCGGGAGGAGGGAGGAGGAGAGAGAGGAGAGAGAGAGGGGAGGGAGGAGGAGAGAGGGAGAGAGAAGAGATCGAGAGAGAGAAGAGGGAGAGGATCAGAGTCAGACCAGGACTGAGAACTCACGTATCACGCTGATGTAGCATACTCCTCAAAGTTCTCCATGGCAGTGTGGTCCATCTTCCACTTTCCCAGTAATTCCTTATTCATCCTTGCTTTTTAATGTCGGCTCTGTGAAACGACACATCCCAATAAGACTTAGTAATAAAAATAGTAATAAACGACACGAAAAACAACCATCCAGTCCCAGCATCAATGATAACCATGATGATGATGACAAAGAAAAAAAAAAAATGATATCCATGTCATAGTAATAATAAAAGTAAATCATCATCATCATATCATCATCATCACATCATCATCATCATCATCATCATAGTAACAACAAGATAACGATTATATTATTATGATTACAACAACACATATCGGAATCACCAACATTAGCAGTCATAGGCTAAAGGTGATACTAATGATGATACTTAATAATAATGATGATAATAACCCTTAATTTTGATGATAAGACTATTAGCAATGATGATTGATACATGATTTAAAAACAACAAAAATAGCAACACCTAGTAACATTAACAATGGACGGTGGTTTGGGTTGTGGTAGCGCGTGTTTACTGTTTGACTCTAACTATAGAAAAAGTCTGGATGCGGGTGTAAACGACCTTTTGTTTTCTACACACACACCACACCACACGAAACATAGACAGCCAGGCAACACAAAAGTTAGTTTCTTTCTTTTTTGAATGCTGCCTGAACCATCCAAACACTACAAACACATATTACCATAATGCAAATATAAACAGGCACAACAATATATAAACGCCACCATAGAGAAACGGCCCGCCGTACAAACCACAAAAAGAGCTTTAACCGTCGGTCTAAAACTGACATATCTAAGAAAGATATATGATAATATATATTTATATATAGATATATCTTATCTATCTATCTATCTATCTATCTATTTCTCATCTATAGATATTATATATGGGCGGGGCGCCCCCCCGCCCCGGCGCCGGCCGGGGGGGGTGGGGTATGAAGGGGGGGGGGGGGGGGGGGGGGACGGAACCCGAAAAGACAGGGGGGGGGGGGCGGGGGGGGGGGGGGGGGGGGGGGGGGGGGGGGGGGGGGGGGGGGGGGGGGGGGGGGGGGGGGGGGGGGGATGGGGTAACTGAACAATACCAACATGTAGATATCAAACTTAGGTATGTTAGGTCATCATGACGTGGAAGCCACCATCAAGGAAAAATTCAACAAATTTCATGATCAATCTGCTAGCGCAACAATAACAACAGCTTTTGCAGTCAATAGTTTACCTGAGCTTTAGTTTGTACCAAGATCATAACAAGTCAAATAATGATAACAAACAATAGACACACAGACACACCACAGACACAGACAGACAGACGACAGACCGACAGACAGACAGACAGAAACACAGACACACACACACACAACACACACAACACACCACACACACACACCACATCACACCACACCACACACGGGGAGGGGAAAAGACATGATGACAACGACTCACAAAGTTTTGCAGGCTGGGTAAAAATAAAAAAAAGAAGAACCAACGGTTCAATCTCGCAGCAAATCTGCACCAGAACTAAAAACGACCGATCTCAGGGATCCGTATTTATATGAGCGATCCTTACGCTAGCAAGGGCGATGTAATACCTTTCAGTTCAAGGGACTGACCACTTGCCCTGTGGTTTTTGAACTCTCTGTAATCTCTCTGACACCCCAAGAGGGAAGGATGGGGGAGCGGGGGGCGGGGGCTTGGGGGTGGGGGGGGGGAGTGGAGTGGGGGCGGCGGGGTTGGTGAGGTGCGGTATGGTTTTGATGGAAGAGGTGTGTGTGTGTGTGTGTGAATGTTGTGTGTGTGTGTGGTGTGTGTGTGTGTGTGTGTGTGTGTGGTTGTGTGTGTGTGTGTGACACAGAACGGAAAAGTAACAGATAGAAGAAGGAGAACGAGCAGACGAAGTATGGGGAGTGTGAAGCAAGGGGGAGAGGGAGAGATAGGGAGGGAGAGTGAGGGGGGAGAGATGCACCACCCCAGGGGAGGAGAGAGAGAGAGAGAGGATGAGGAGGGAGGAGGGAGAAGAGAGGGACAGAGGAGAGATGGAGAGGAGAGGAGAGCCCAGGATGGAGACACCAGGACACGCGGAGCTGGACACAGAAGAAAACAGTAAGCAGACTGCAGAATTATGTAATCTAATCTAAGCATACTGAGCGGACCGCGGG
>JADBJO010001009.1:140820-143320 GCA_016801955.1 Conus betulinus
GCAAGCCTCGGTCTGAGACGTCTAGTTATAGACCCATTTCAGTCACGTCTCATACTGGAAAAGTCATGGAAAAAAAAATAGTAAATTTCAGAATGGCCTATTACTGTGATAAACATGATGTATTTTCTTCACATCAAGCTGGATTTAGAAAAGGACGAAGTACAATTGATCACCTGACACGACGACTAACTACTCATATTAAGAAACAGTTTTCTAAACGTAAAAGTGTCCTTGCTTCCTTCTTTGATCTTACTAAAGCTTACGATAGAGTGTGGCACAGCGACTACTGTATAAATTAAAACAAATTGGTCTTTCTGGTCACGTCTACAATTATGTGAAATCCTTTTTAAGTGGGAGACATATAATGACCAAAGTTGGTGTGACTTTATCATCCTCAAGATCTATAGATATGGGAATTCCACAAGGTTCTTATCTCCCCTTTGTTATTCAACGTAATGCTATATGACTTATGTACATGTTTTTCATCATATACCAAGGTAGCTCAATATGCTGATGACATTGCAATATGGATTAATGTATCTTTAAGAAAAAAGAACAAATTTACGTCACATAAATTATATTCAGAAGCTCTTTCAGAACGAGCTGGATAAATTAAATAGTTATATGCATTTGAACGGCTTTCATTCTCTGTTGAAAAGACACATTTGGTTCTCTTTAACAATGGATATAACCCAAGTAACTTGCCTATATTCTTTCTGGGAGGACGGGAATTTTTTTATAAAAACTTGAAGTAAAATTTTTAGGCGTCCTACTTACACCAAAACTAAATGGAAAAAAAAACACATATAGACTCGATAGTTACTAAAGCGGTTAAAAGTTTGAATTTTCTAAAAAATTGTCAGTCACTCTCCATGGGGACAGGATCCCAAAGTTTTGTTGCATTTAGCAACCAGTCTTGTACGATCAAGATTGACTTACGGACAGGAGGTATTCTTTTCAGCTCCGCGATCGCATTTAAAGAAACTTCAAAGAATTGACAGTAAAGCTGTAAAGTGTCCCTGGGTGTACCTGTGCACACTAAGTCCTCTGAAGTTTATAAGATAGCAGGCCTTTTGCCACTTGATGAGGAAAGGAAAATAAGTTCTGTAAAATATGTAGTGAGACGGATTGCCGTGGACGACCTTGAAGAGTTAAATACACGATCCGACATTGATTTTTCGAAAAATGCACACAGAAAATTCAAATTTAGAGACGCTTCGTTCATATGTTTCAGACGTTTTTAATTCATCAAAGATTAACCCACACGAGGTAGCGCCTCGCGTACTGGTTCCGCCGGTACCCCTTGGGAACTAACGGAAGTAAAAGTTAACATTTTTTCTTCTGATCTAAATAAAGCGATGTCGCCGCATGTGTTAGCAGCATCTGTCAAAATTGACATGGAAGAAAAGTTTACTAACTATTTGAAAGTATACACTGACGGCTCAGTTCTTGATGATGGTAGTGCGGGATCTGGCTTTGTAATTCCAGATTACAAAGCTGAAAAAAAATCATATTATTTAGGTAAGGGTCATTCCATATTTACAGCTGAACTTGTTGCTGTCCTGATGGCATTTAAATTATAATTTCCTTGCCAGTCTCAATATTTATATCCTGTTTTGTGTTGATTCACAGTCAGTATTAAAAAGTTTGCATTGTTTTGAAAATACACAGAGAGAGGAATTATTATTTGAGATTAATTAAGTACATGTTGCACTGTCTTTACATGAAAGGTACTAATGTTGTATTTTCGTGGGGTCCCATCGCACACCTCCTTCATTTTTTAACGATCAAGCAGATAGAGCAGCAAAAAGGGGAGCAAAGAATATATTAGGTAGTATTAAGGTTGACTGTCCTTTGTCACACAAGGAAATTAGTCATATCATCGAAAGGGATTTCTGGAGTCAATACAGTTCCTCATCAAAACCTCGTCAGCAAACTCTGTCAAACTTTTGTGTCGATTAGCCGACCGGTTTCAAGCCTGGCTTTTAGACTTTTATGTAATTCCCTACGAACCAAGTTGCCAGACTGTTAAGTGTGTATGTCGTGGGGATCTTCAGTTCAACATGTGATTTTTGATTGTGAACTAACGAAACCCTTTTTGAATGGTGTTATACCAAGTGCTGACACTGGGCATGTTAATGTGTTTGACTTTTTAGATTCGTTGCCAGTTATTTCTCTTGTTAAATTAACGAGACACCTTTTGGAAAGTCCATTAAGGAACATTTTATAATCATAATCGTAAGTTAGATTACTTTAGTTATTTTTTCTATAATTTTTCATAGTTACTGTCCTATAATTCATCTGTCCTTTATTTTTTGTTCTATGTAACCACATCGTCCTCTTCTCTTCTTTTATGATAATAGTCTAAAATTCATGCGTTAAAGCGGTATAAATTACGTGATAAAAGCGTAAGAGAAACATTTTGATATTATAAAGCAAAGCATGAAAGATAACGGATTACGGCTGTCGTTTAAAACAAACAAAAAATCTTTTAACAGGC
>JADBJO010001009.1:148320-150820 GCA_016801955.1 Conus betulinus
AATTATTATTATTATTTCAACCTGCATTGTCTCCTTCCAAGGAGTCTTGTTTCCATCCCACATTCTATTTTGCGAACCATTTGAGAAAATAAATGCCTGTCTATTCGTGCTTCGATTTCCTAGTCTGAAGAAGACCAAACAGGTGAAAACGCGTCGTGTTTGTCTTGTGAGTTGTGTGTTTCTTTCGTTCGGCGGCATTGTAATCTTTCTTTTCAGTTTGTTTCGGGTTCCGCCTGTCCCTCACTTGTATATCGAAAACACCAAAGTGGAACGTGTTAGTGAATATAAGTATCTGGGTACTATTTTAGATAATATAGCTGAATTTCAATGCAAATACTCAATTTATCTACAAAAAATGCCAATCTAGAATATACTGTCTCCAGAAACTTCGGTCTCCCGCTGTCACAAATGACCTCTTAAATATGTTTGATCGTTGTTTTGTAGAATCAGTGTTGTCCTTTGGCTTTCGAGCCCTGCCTTTCTCGCCCTTTCTTCATCGGATGGGGACTATAAGCGAGTCAGGACCCGTGTGCCTTCCTGGCCCCCCTGCACACGTTAAAGAACCCACGGCAGTTGAAAATCGAAAAGAGCAGGGGGGTTCCCCCGCTGCCCTGGCAAAATTGATGTAGATTGAAGATAGCCGCCTGGTATTTCTTACCAAGCCACAAAAAAATTGTCACTTACTGTTCGTGTGCCATCGTGTACCGGTGGAAATGGAGGACACGTATATAAAATCGCATGCATCCTATGTGAGAAACTGGAGGAATAAATGAGATAAATGAAAATGAGTGACTGATATTTGAATGGTACGGGAAACGACTGAATGAGCGCCAGTAGGCTGCTCTTCGGCCGGCTCTACCTGGGTAGGCAGCCCGTTGAGTGAGTGAGGTAGTGTGTTTTTAAATTATTTGTTGCTTTTATGGCCACTCTTAATTGCTATTTGGAGATAACAAAGTGTTACTGACTTGATTTGACTTGAATCACCTCACTTTGAAAATTCCTTCAGAATAACTTTCACACACGGCGATGTCATTTCGTACCTGCAAAAGAAACCCACCGATTTTTTAAATTTTTTTATTTTTTTGTTTGTTTCTTAAATGTACTGCGATCCTTGGAAAAAAAGGAAGAGTATCGTGAATTTTTTTGCAGTATCTGTGTTGCCAAGCTTGCTTTCCGTGATAGCTATCAAATCACACCTGTCAACTTGTCAAAGTTGGACAACGAACATGGGATGGTTAGCACGCCGGAAAAGGCTACGTTCAGTCATTTGACAGCCCCTCACCAAGCACCCGGCAACAAGAGGCGGGCATGTGTGATAACTTGGGAGGGCAGCTTCCCCAGTTGAACAATTCTCCAGCCGAGAACTGGTTAAGGGCCGTGATGCCTGCACGAGCGAACACGACTCGACTCAAGACAAAAGTGAATTGAGGAAGAAGAAGAGACACCACTCCTCTCTCTTCTACATTCAAGATGTAGCGGGGTGGAATGGAATCAGTAGGACATACGATAGGCTTAGCGTCATAATGACTGTTCAGTTACTGTTCAGAGACTGGTTGAAATGATTATACATTTGAAACGAATAGAGACTGAAAAAAGAATGGACGAAAGGTCGAGGGATGATTGCCAAGACAATTTGACATTGTAGGGGTGCCTATAATCAGTAATTACTTGAGGCAGAAGGTGACTTGAATAGTTTCTGTAGCAAACAATAAAACATACCGAACAATTATCTATGTGTAGTACAGAGAAGAACTTATGAAGAGAGCAAACAGTTTCACAATTAGAAGGGATTATTGAACTAAACAGTCGTAAGCCGCTTTTTCAGGCGGGTTGTCCTCTCACGCTTTCTTGCCATCCCACACTTTCTCGCACGATACGAGAAAGTATGCGATTTGGAGACGATCTGGTCGTTCGCTCGCAAGGAGATGTGTGATGCTGTGTGTTAGTGTGTGTATGACGTTGTGTGCTGTTATGTGTGATATTATGTATTGTTATGTGATATTATGTATTGTTATGTGTGATGTTGTGTGCCATTATGTACGATGTCGTAAGCCGTTGAGTGTGATATTGTGCTTTGTTACATGTGGGATGTGTTGTTATGTTATGTGTAATATTGTTATGTTCGCTATGTGTGATATCATGCATTGTTTATATTGTGGTGTCGTGTATCGTCATGTGTAATATTGTCTGATTTTATATAAGAGATACAATGCGTTGTTAAGTGTGATGTTGCGTACTGTCAACTGTGATGTTTGTTGTTGTTCCTGTGTGATGTCGTTGTAGTTGTATATGATGCAGTGTGTGTTGTTATGTGTCATGGCTTGTGCTGTTATGCGGGATGTTGTGTGTTGCTACGTGTTAGTTTTCGTGGGGATGCATTCATACGGTGAGGAAGATCTGTATCTGTTACTTCCACCTTTGCTGACTCAGTCTATGAGTCTGGCACCTGTTGTCTGTCCTTGATCTCGTCCATTGCTTTCCGGATTCTATGGTCCTTTCT
>JADBJO010001009.1:155820-170820 GCA_016801955.1 Conus betulinus
TAAGTAGCTCAGCTTTCGAGAAAGTGTCATATTCTGTGAAAACCGCGCGCTAGCCACGCATGGTTGGAATCGTCACGCCCCGTGTGCTGTACGAGTAGGCAGGCGTAGAAGCGGCCTTATAAGTCGGCCGGTGCCTTGCAAGGTCCCAGCAGCGAAGCGAAGCATTGCAGCGAAGCGAGCCTTCTTCCACGTGTTGCAGAAGAGAGGATTTGCTGGTGAGGAGTTATTGTAGTAATGGCAGGCAGCGTGAGTGACGGAGAGCAGGGCTAGAGATATATAGGACTGGTGAATTTAAGGTTTTGTTGGTGTTGTTGTTGAGCTTTTATGCCCTTCTGTCTTAACTGATGTTTTTTTTTTTTGTTGCTGTCTCCACCATTGCTTTAAAAGAGAGAGAGAGAGAGAGAGAGAGAGAGAGAGAGAGAGAGAGAGAGAGAGAGAGAGGGTGGAAGGGGAGAATTGTGTTGGCAGTTTGTGGGGTGCACTCTGACTTTCTGGGGTTAGATCGGGGTGGGGGTGAGTGGGTGGGTGGGTATTTCCGGCCATGTTTTCTTCTTTCTTCCTGTCTTCCACTTAGCACAATGGGTGCAGGAGTACCGAGAGAGCATTAAATCTCTCTCTCTCTCATCTCTCTCTCTCTCTCTCTCTCTCTCTCTCTCTCTCTCTCTCTCTCTCTCTCTCTCTCTCTCTCTCGTGCATATACGTAAAATCTCAAGCGTACCAATACAAAATTATAGTAACAATTAATAGTTAAAGTATTGAAAGAGATTTAATGCGTGTGCACGCGTACATTTTTTTTTTTTTTTTAAAGAGGTTAGTTGTGAAGGCGGACAAAAAAAATCCTGATTTTTGTATGCTTGTTGTTTTTGTTTTGCTACCATTTCATACAGATTGAGCACGGGACAGAAAATCCTGATCTTTTATGCCAGCTGTTTTTGTTTTGGCTTCCATTTCATGCAGATTATGCAGGAGGACAGAAAACCCTACTGTCTTTGATGTTTGTTTTTGTTTGGCTACCAGTTGATGCCGCTAATACAGCAAATAATCTTTTTTTTTTCCTGTTTGTCTGTGTACATCACACACCTCTCTTCATTGCCGTTGGAAATATTTGCATCTCTTTTCACTCTGATAACCGCTGATGTTCGTAGTCATCTAGGTGGCGAGTTTCAGTTTGATGTACAGGATTACCCACGTTCTCTTAATTTAAGATGGTCGACTGTTGTAGAGAAACATAAAGTGAACAGGAATGATACGGAAGGATGGGGGATGAAACAGGCTGATTACGTGCACCGTGGTGCTCACAGATAGCACTAGATGTGCTGTGAAAGGCGTTTGTTGATTCATGTTTGTTTCCTCCTTTTATGCCGTCCGAAGCCTACCAGCTCTAGTGAAGTCTGTGTCTCTCGGTATTATTATTTGTTCACTGTCTCTGTGTCTTTCATTATTAGTCTGTGTTCACTGTCTCTGTGTCTTTCATTATAAGTCTGTGTTCACTGTCTCTGTGAACTTTCATCATTATTCTTTGTTCACTGTCTCTGTGTCTTTCACTATTATTCTTTGTTCATTGTCTCTGTCTTTCGTTATTATTCTTTGTTCATGGTCTCTCTGTCTTCCATTATTATTCTTGTTCACTGTCTCTTTGTTCACTGTCTCTGTCTCTTCATTATTATTCTTTGTTCATGGTCTCTGTGTCTTTCATTATTATTCTTTGTTCATGGTCTCTGTGTCTTTCATTATATTCTTTTGTTCATTGTCTCTGTGTTTTTCATTGTTATTATTTGTTCCCGTCTATGTGCCTTTCATCATTATCATTATTTGTTTAGTGTCTCTGTGTCTCATTATTATCATATATTTGTTCAGTGTCTCTGTGTCTTTAATTATTATTATTTTTTCATTGTCTCTCTGTCTTTAATTATTATTATTTTTTTTCAATGTCTCTCTGTCTTTCATTATTATCATTTTTTCATGGTCTCTCTGTCTTTCATTATAATCCTTTGTTCACTGTCCTACCTGCTCCCGGCTCTCCAATACGCTTTCAGCTCATGTTTGTAGCCCAGCCGACCACGAGGGGACGTATCAGAGATTTCTTAATATGTTCCCACGATCAGGTTCATTCTATTTGCCAGCTCAAGCGGCTGTGGTCTGCAAGGAATTATGAATGAAGTGTCCGGTGTTTGCCCGTTCTGGTGCAATGTGCCACGAAGAGCTATAGGAACACGCTAGTATCGAAAGGCAATGATTACTATTTTTTTCGTCAGTATAAGGATGACGTGAACAGGTCGTGTTCTTACAGGTTTCACAAGCCAACGATAGCTGTTTTTATTTTTGCAGTTGTTTTTTTCTGACGGATAATAGATATTTTTTTCCCCCACAAAATACAGAAAACAGTTGTTATTCTTGTAGCGCTGATAACGATTGTTAACCTCGGGGAAAACAAGTAAACTCTTTTAGGTAAACAGGGAAAACAGCTATTATTCTACAAAAAAAAAAAAAAAAAAAAAAAAAAATCTTCAGTATAACAACATCATAACCTTGTTTTCCCGAAGGGAATGACTGTATTGGCTTATAAAAGCTCATATGGAAGTCACCTAGTTTATTTGTACTTGTCTTCTTCTTCATTTTCTTCTTCATTTTTTTTTGTTTCTCTGAATTTTTTTTTCTTCTCCTCAGTGTTTCTCACAGTCTCTGGAGCTGTTTTTTTTTTTTTTTCAGTGTTTCTGATACCCTCTGGCAATGTCTTCTGCCAGTGTTTCTCTTCTAACGGTCTCTGGCAGTACTATCTGTCAGTGCTTCAATCACTCGCTGCTAATGTTTTCCGTCAGTACTTCTGGCCGTTGCTCTGTCGCTTTCTAGCAATCTCCGACAGTACTACTACAATTATGTCAGAGTTCCAGGCACTCATTGGCAACGTTTTCCATCGATATTTCTGGCAATTTGTGGCCATGTGCTCCGTTTCTTTCTAGTAATATGGCAGTACTATAATCATGTATATTGATATACTGTATTTGAGGGCTGCACACTACGTTTGTGTTCATAATATATTATTGCGTCACCCAGGCCCGAGAGATACAGACACCTGTAGTGTTGGTCAGGAACGTAGAGCGACACTCTCACATACCCATTTATTAAGCGGACGAAATTCGGCTGTGCTTCCAGCCTTCCCATTGTAGCCTGTATAATTAAACACGACTTTAGCTAGGAGCCGGTCAGGACAAAAATATTCCCCACTAATGAATGGCTGTGATGGGAAACGAACTTATAACCCCCCCCCCCCCCCCCCCCCCCCCCCCCCCCCCCCCCCCCCAGTTTTGCCACGCTCCATGGCGGTTGGTTTCTGGAGAAGTTTTCTGCACGCGTTTCTGTCACTGTTTCTGGCAGTGCTGTGTGTCAGTACTGCGCCCAGTTTCTAGTGAGTATTGAGAAGGGATTTCTCTCTTTAAGCAGGGCACTGTTTTATTGTCATTGTTTCTGGCAGTGCTGTGTGTCATTACTGCGCCAGTTTCTAGTGAGTATTGAGAAGGGATTTCTCTCTTTAAGCAGGGCACTGTTTTATTGTCATTGTTTCTGGCAGTGCTGTGTGTCATTACTGTGCCAGTTTCTAGTGAGTATTGAGAAGGGATTTCTCTCTTTAAGCATGGGCAATGTTTTCTTGTCATTGTTTCTTGCAGTCTCTTGCGGCGTTCCCGGATCATGTTTCAGTCTGCCAGTCTCTGTCAGTGCCTTCTGTCACTGAGTCTGTCGGCTTCTGGCAGTGGTCTGTGTTACGGTGTTTCTGGTGGTCTCTGCGAGTGTTTTCTGTGAGTGTGTCTGGGAATCCCTGGCAATGCTTTCTTTCCATGTTTCTGGCCGTCTGTGTCAATGTTTTCTGTGAGTGTGTGTGTGGGAATCCCTGGCAATGCTTTCTTTCCATGTTTCTGGCCGTCTGTGTCAATGTTTTCTGTCAGTGTGTGTGGGAATCCCTGGCAATGCTTTCTTTCCATGTCTCTCTGGCCGTCTGTGTCAATGTTTTCTGTCAGTGTGTGTGGGAATCCCTGGCAATGCTTTCTTTCCATGTCTCTGGCCGTCTGTGTCAATGTTTCCTGTGAGTGTGTCTGGGAATCCCTGGCAATGCTTTCTTTCAATATTTCTAGCGGTCTGTGTCAATGTTTTCTGTCAGTGTGTGTGGGAATCCCTGGCAATGCTTTCTTTCCATGTTTCTGGCCGTCTGTGTGTCAATGTTTTCTGTCAGTGTATATCACAGCCTGTATTGGCGTTTCCCTCTAAAAATCGTAGATGATTCGGGGAGCGGTTTGTCTCAGTATTTCTGGCAGTGTGTTTGGCAGTCAGGATATCCAGCCACTTTTCCTCCTTTCCTCCTCCTCTTTCTCTGTTTGAAGTCTGAAAACTGAAGTCTCTCTTTCTCTCGCATGCACACGCACGCACAGACACATACACACGCGCGCGCACACACACACACACACACACACACACACACACACACACGCACACACACACACTCATACTCACACACACACACACACACACACACACACGCACACGCACACGCACACGCAAAGGACACTTGCTCACATTGTACATATGTAACACACACCCCCCCCCCCCCACACACAGAGAGAGAGAGAGAGAGAGAGAGAGAGTTTCAATCTGACCCAAGCCACTTTTCAATCTTCCTTATCGCCAGAGCAGAGCAAGCACAGTGCTTCAATGTGAACCAGACTGTCGCGTCCACTGCCCACAACACACGGCGTTTGTGTCAGCTGCCCCTCCACCCCCCACCCCCACCCTCCCTCCCCACCGCCCGTCACCTTCCATTCGACCTTAGGTCGAGGTGTCCATACAGGTCCCCCCCCCCCCCCCCTCTCCCCCCCCCCCCCCAAAAAAAAAAAAAAAAAAAAGCCGAAAGACACGGTATACTGCTCAAACATTTCCGTGGATCGCTACTGAGCGCGCCTGGCCTGGAGTGGCTGTTGATAGGTGGGCGGGTAGGGGGAGGGGCGGGTATGGAGGGGGGGTGGTGGTAGGTGGGGAGGGGGTTGGAGATGGATCGATACATAGATAGATAGATAGATAGAGAGAGAGAGAGAGAGAGAGAGAGAGAGAGAGAGAGAGGGGCAGAGGTGTAAGGAATGGTATCTTATTCCTATGAAGCCTTTCTTGGAGGGACGACACTGAAAATTCATTTTTTTAAGTCGTAACTTCAAGCCACTGCGTGTACAAAAAACAACGACGACGACAACAACAACAACAACAAAGTAAAAAAAAAAAAAAAAAAAAACAAAAACAGCAACAACAACAACGAAAAAAAAACAAAACAAAACAAAAACAAAAACCAACCAAACAACAACAACAACAAACAAAAACATCATTGAGAAACAACAAATCTCCACTCGAAGGCTTTACGTCAATGAATTTTTTAACAAATGATTTAGTACAATTTATATTTTTGTTCAGAAGGAGTCCCCGTAGGTCTTCTTCAGAACACACAGCTCCCCCTGCCCTCTGGAGGTTCTCTGCTAGCCGATAGCTTCCTCTTTTCTCTCATTCTCTTTGACGCTGCCTTTAAAAAACAAATTGTCCTTCATGACTGTCGTCTACTCTTTTAAACCTGCCTTTATTGGGTCATTCTATTAGCCTTTGACCTGGAAACTTTTCTGCATTTCATTTTTTGCAAGTGTGTGACATGCCACTTCTTCTGTTATTATTTGGTTATCGGGTGGTGAAAATTATACAGATTGTCGGGGATGGAGACTGGCTGGACATTCTGCAGTGTCCAGTTGCCCATATATGACATTTTTCATTGTTTTTTTTTTTCTCATGCTGATCGATGGTAATGAGGATGACGAAGATGATGCTGTGGATTTCCATTCCGTCTGAGACTGCATGACAGGGCTGTACTCTACGCTTGCATTCATAATATATCCCGGCGTCAACCAGGCCCGAAAGATACAAACGCCTGCAGTGTTGGTCAGAAAATTTGAGCAACACTCTGAGAGATGCGTCAATTCGGTGGATGAAACTCGACTGTGTGGTCTCAGTCTTCCCATCTGAGCCTTTTTTACTGTTTTTTTTTTTTTTTTTTTTTTTTTTTTTTTTTTTTTTTTTTGCATGTAAATGTTTTTCGTGTATATCTACTTTTTTTTTTTTTTTAAATCTGCCAGTGGAAAAAAATACCAAGCACTCTCAGCACAGTCTCATGCTATATGTCTTAAGAAGTCAATAGCTTGGCTACAATTTTTTACGACTGCTTGTGTGTTTTTCTTACTGATTTCTGATGCTTTTTTTTTTTAACAGATGATCAAACTTGTTTTTGTGTGTGTGTGTGTGTGTGTGTGTGAGTGCGTACATCGGTGCATGTGCGTGTGTGTGCGTGCGTGCGTGCGTGCTTTGCGCGCGCGCGCGCGCGCGCGCGTGTGTGTGTGTGTGTGTGTGAGTGCATGTGTGTGTGTGTTGAGTGTATGTGTGTGTCTTTGTGTGTGTGTGTGTGTGTGTGTGTGTGTGTGTGTGTGTGTGTGTGTGTATGTGTGTGTGCGCATGTTCGTTTGATACCCCTCAAAAGGCTACATGTCATCAGAAAGGCTGTAACGAATTCACATTCAACTCTTCATTTCTTCAGAAGGAAAACCAATCTGACTGCATAATGGAAAAGTTTATCGGCAAGTTCAAGGCTGTTGAGAACCTCACCGAAGGATTAGACGACTATTTCACAGCCATGAGTGAGTATAAGTCGCGCGCGCGCGCGCGCGTGTGTGTGTGTATGTGTGTGTGTTAGTGTGTGTGTTAGTGTGTGCGTGTTAGTGTGTGTGTGTGTGTGTGTGTGTGTGTGTGTGTGTGTGGTGTGTGTGTGTGTGTGTGTGTGTGTGTGTGTGTTAGTGTGTGTTAATGTGTGTGTGTGTGTGTGTGTGTGTGTGTGTGTGTGTTTTGTGTGTGTGTGTGTGTTTGTGTGTGTGTGTGTGTGTGTGTGTGTGTGTGTGTGTGTGTGTGTGTGTGTGCGTGTGTGCGCGCGCGTGTATGTGTGTGCGTGTGGGTGTGTGTGTGCGCGCGCGAGCGTGTATGTGTGTGTGCATGTGTGTGTGCGCGCGCGCGTGTGTGTGTGTGTATGTGTGTGTGTGTGTGTGTGTGTGTGTGTGTGTGTGTGTGTGTGTGACCAATATAGAACGGTTACACTGGCTTAACTAGACGTTTTTATTAAAATTTTATGACAAGGTTTCAAATGACGTCTCGCTATCTCTTTATATGTGCCCCACCCTCCTCTTCTCCCTCCCTTCTCGCTCCCTTACGTAGCCTATCTGTCTCACCCCCTACCCTTTTTTTCATCAGAGGACAATGCACAAAGAGGCGGCCAGTTCATTGATTAAAATAACCCATCAACAAACATTTGTACTCTCTCTCTCTCTCTCTCACTCTGTCTCTCCCCTCTCTCTCTCTCCTCTTCCGTCCGTCCCTCCGCTCTCTATTGACCCCTCTCTCTACCCCCCTCTCTCTTCCATCTCTCCTCTGTCATGTTGGTCTCGTTTTTATCCCATCCCTTCATTCCCATCCCCCTCCCCATTCCCCCTCCATCCCCCCCCCCACCCCATCCCCCATCCCCAATCCATCGATCCCCGCCATAAAAATCCCCCTCCCCCTTCCTCCTCCCCCATCCCCACCTGCCGTCCCCCCATTTCTCCCCCCCCCCCATCCCCCTTCTCTTTCTCCCCACCCCCCTCCTCCCGCCCTCCTCCCCCCGCGCCCCCTCATCCCCATCCCCCCCACCCGCCCTCTCCCCTCCCCCACCCATCTCCCCCCCCCCAATCCTCCATCCCATCCCCCCTCCCCCCCCCCTCCCCCATCCCCCTCCACCATATCCCCCCCCCCCATCCCCAATCCTCCGACCCACCCCCCCCCTCCCCCCTTTGTGGGTCCCCCTCCCCCCCATCCCCCATCCCCATCCCCCCATCTCCCCCTCATCTCCACCCCATTCCACCCCCCCACCCATCCCCATCTCCCCCCCTCCCAAAATCCCGCCCCCCCCCCCCCATGCCCAATATCATTCCCCCCCCTCCCCCATACCCCCCCCCCCCTCCCCCCCCCATATCCCTATCATGAGAACCCCCCCCCCCCCCCATCTCATATCCCTCCCCCCCCTATCCCCCCCCCCCATCATCCGCCCCATGAAAGCCATCCCCCTTATGGAGGAAGGTAAGAATAAAATAAGAGAGGGGGAAAGGGGGGAAGGGGAAAAAAGTGAGAAGGGGAAGAAAGGGGGAAGAAAAAAGAAGGGGAAAGAAGGGAAAAGGGGGGGTGAAAGCAGGGGGGAGGAAATGGAGAAGGGAAAGTAATTAAAGGGCCACACCTGAAGAGGGCCATGAAATGAAAGGAAAAAGAGAACAGAGCAGAGGGAGAGAGCGACTAAGAGAGTGGGAGTGAGAGAGAGAGACAGACAAATCACCCAAGATGTATCGCGAGAGACATTGATCTCCAGCACCATTAAATCAGCAGAAAATAAACAAATGCTTTCAAGCATGTAATTATTTATCAATGAACATACTGCTTTTTTTACATTCTCCTTCGAATAATCGCTTATTGAGAATATAATAGTGGTCAGTACTGTCATGTGGTCCTTTGCTGATCGACCAATCATGTCAGCGCATAAGGGAGAGATGGAAAGAGAAGAGGGGGAGTCGCGGGGGGGGTGCGTGCATCTGTCTGTCTCTCTCAGCTGCACACATGCGTGCCGGGACGGCGGAAGAGTAGAGAGAAGTACGCGCGACAGAGTAGCGCTAGCAGTGCAGTCATCGTAGTACAAATGCTTCTCTGCTCTCTCTCTCGATCGCGTGTATTTACCTCATATGAAACTCAGGTCGCTGAGCCAGAGTTCTATTGGTCATGACCATGTAAAGGATCGACGGCCAGTATGTCAAAAACCTGGATGAACCGTTACTGAACAAATGGCGTAGTGGGGCATGGACCCGTATTACAGGATTTACAGCGTACTATGGATAAGCGGAGCGAGCACAAGGGAATAGGGAGAATAGTACATATCTTGGTCGGGTCCATAAATCTGTGAGCATAGGCGTGAGCAGCTCAGTGGTGTGAACCGGGTGGTGTTCAGGGGGTGTGTCGTGTCTGGGGACAATCACAAACAACGCACCATGGCTATGGAAGTCAACTCGACAGTGGTTAGGAAAAACCCTCCCTCACGTTCTCGTGTTCTACTATCATATGTTAGGTACACACCCTTCTACATTCGTACCAGATGGACATAAGGCCGGTAACACTCCTGGAGTCATCATTTTTTAATTTCGTACACAGTCTACTGACATTGACACGTACTCAGCTACTACCGACGACTTGCATCGAGCGCGACGAAGCCGCCCCAGCGGGTCCATCGACCGCGCTACGATATGCCTCGCAAGTCAAGCGGACCTATTTCATCGTCTGCGCGACGCACCGCCAAGTTGATATACGTTACTTAAGGAAGGGAGCAAAAAAAACAAAAAAAAAAAGAAAAAGAAACACAATGTATCCGGGGAGAGAACAAGTAAAAAATTATCACCAGAAAAATAGACGCACCGTGACATATACTGTCATGTGCACCGAGCGGCAACTGTCCAATAACAACGACAAACAAACAAAAACCCCCAACAAAAATAAACCAAAACAAAACACCAAAACAAACCATACACAACCACCAACAAAAAACAAAAACACAACAAAACACACCAAAAAAAAAAAAAAATAACAAATAAAAAGAAAAAAAGACATTCCTCTTGATTAGAAACGCGAATTCTAGCGCACATTATCCCCTACGTGCAGGCGCTCGACCATGATCTTTTAAGGGGCCGGAGCAGCGGTTTAACAAACGCTGTTTATATCACGGTCTATATTGACCCTTCTGTTACAATTTATATAGACTCGGACAATATCACATTCAACTTGAAATCCTACATGGCTATATATACGCACTTACATATTTAATTATTATCATCATATGGTATGTTAGTAAAAAAATTATATATATAAATATTATCCACAAATTATGTTGTATTACATCATACACTAATAATCCACCTTGTATTGTACATTGTGCATTGTATGAGTTATAGTCATTATAATGACTATTATGTTTATCTGACATTGATATTATACATATCGATTCAATATATATATACTAACACATCATAATATGTATATTATAATAAAAAAATATAAAATATAGCATATAATATATCATAATACTAAATATATATATACCTAGCCGTTATTATCATCATCAAGGGTACAGTTACCCAACAAAAACAAACAAAAACAGAACAAACAAAAAAAAAGAAAAAAACGTGATATTGATTGTGATTACTAACAGTCTATCAAGTCATCCTATACTAAAATTACTCCCATGGCACACTAGAAGTTATATCGTGTAATCTGATGCATGCTATTCTATTCTATTCTTGCATTCCCATGATATACATGCTAGTTAATATATGCTATTATTTACGTTATAATAATATTGTATAAACATAATAGTTAGAAAACTCATGACCGCATCAATATAGTTCATTTCATTATTCATACTCTAGTAAGACTCAGATATTCATTGGAAAACTCATATATGAAATGATTCTTCCACATCGTGCCCTGCACGTGCGCCCACGTTCCCGCTGAGTGCGGACGCAGAGTGTCTGAAGGCGGTGCACGAGGTGGGGTTGACCGACTACCACCAGCGACCGCTTCTACCTGACAACTACTGGGGTTTGTTCATTGCCTTCCGCCATCAGCAGGACCTCCCTCCGCGCCCTTCCATCTTCACTGCCTATGTCGCTCTCTTTGCGTAGTCATCGACCGCCTTTCCCTGCCCCTCCATCATCCCTCTCTCGAAAAGAAACTCGGCTGCAAAGTACAAAAAAGGGAGGGGGAAGAAACCGGAGGAGGGTCGCATCTCAAATCGGTCAGGCGTCAAGTCATCAGGGTCTTTTTCGTCATCGATGTCTGTCTGCTTGTCTGTCTGTCTGTCTCTGCACTTTTCTCTGCTCTGCGGCAGTCTGTCTTGCCCGGGGCTCAAAATCTGATCATTGATTCACGCAATCCTCTTGACCGAGCGTCAAACCCTTCGACTTCTCGTCAGAGGGGGGAATATCCCCATCCGGAAGAAAAAGCAAAGAGACACAAGCAAAAGAACCTCGAGAACAAAGCAACTCTTAAGCAGTGTAAGTAGATTCACGATTCAAAGAATTAAAAATCAATAAATTTAAGATGCCTTTGAAACCCGAATAACAAAGGCAATATTACAGGACACAGATTAAAGTAGTCGTAAATAAAATAAACCTAAGCAAAATAACCGAACACACAAATACCGATGGTCTTGTGGTTGTATACACAACTGGACCATTAATGCTATTATCAAGTTGTCCTGTCATCATTTAAACCTTATCTGGACACTTTGAAATAGCCATACGACGTATTTTGAGATCTCGCTGATAAACTACGTCATTTGATATTAAGAATAGGCAGACGACATATATATTGATGAGTATTGTATGAAAAAAAAAAAATTGGGGGTCTGTTGATTAAGTTTGGCTTAATGAAGGAACTGGGTCTGTCTTAATAGCTGGGTAAAAGAAGGGGAGATAAAATATAAATAGTACAATTAATGAATATACCAAGAGATAAATGTGTGAATTAGGAGTGAGTGAAATAGTAGGTGTGTGTTGAATTAAAGGGGATGTAAAGGTTGGTTACAATGTAAAGTGGATTGTGGTGTGTGGTGTGCGTGTGTGTAAAAAGTGTTGGGGTGGGTTGATATTGTTTTGGTGTGTGTGGGTTTGTGTTGGTGTTTTGAGAGATAGAGAGATAGAGAGAGCGAGCATAGGAGATGAGAGGAGACTGGATTGCATTGTACTGACTAAGGGGGGACTGGATAAGCGGAGCAAGAATTGTGTTTTGGTGGGGTGCTGTGTGTGGGTGGGACTGGTCTGAGGTGTGCCTTGTGTGCAGGTGGGCAGCGGGGTAATGGCGCACCATGAAAACTTCTTCACAAAGATTGACTGAAACGGTCGTCTGCATGGCTGCATGGCGATGGCGACGGTGCCAAATCCAAATAAGATCTTAACGGTTAACTGGGCAGCGTGTATAGAAGGCTGACGTGCTTACGGTGGGTGGTGTATTGGGGTCGTTATGGGGTTTGGAGTCTTGCGGGTGTGCCCCTTTTGTGAAATAGGTCACCGCGGGGTGAGAGCTGCTATGTTCCATCTGTCGGTGATAGAAAAAAAAAAATAAAAATTTCGATCTATCGGTGAAATTTCTGTCTTTGCCACTAACCAGTAGACAGTGAACTAGGTAGTAGGTTAGGGCTGAGTCGATGTTCCGAACGTAATGTATCTCACACGGAAAAGGAAAAAAAGGGAGTCTAATCTTGAGTTTGATTCGTGCTATGATCTCAATTGATGCCGGCAAACAAAAAAGTCTTAAGATGTCTTAAAATAATCAAAATGCTATGAAAAAAAAATGGCATTGTAGAGGGAAAAAATGTTGAAGATGAAATAGAAGAAACACAAAGAAATAACAACAGAGCAAAGATAAAAAGGTCAGCTCGAAAAATCCAGCGGGGTCAATAAAAGGGGCCAAAAGAAGGAGGTAGCAGTCAATCAGAGCGGGGTTGGTGATGGGGTGTGGGTGTGTCCGTTGGGGGTTGATGAGACAAATGGTTCCCTCAGTGCAGCTAGTGAAGCGTTTTCAGTATCTATACATATTATATTCTTATTTTCCTGTTCTTATGTTCAGGTAAACTTCAATGCTTACGCTACACCCCCAAGTGTCAAAAAGGCAGATCTTTACCATCAGTGTACTATGATGGACATACGGGGGGAGTATGTATGGGCCTGCGATTTGTTATAAGGTTTGTGGGTGAGTGTTTGTCTTCTCCCACCATATCGGAAGTTTTTGTCGGGTATTGGTACATTTGTACATGATTGGGGTTGTTCTAAAGTTTACAAGGTATGTGTCGGTACGTCAGAGGTGGGGCATTGTGCTAAAGAGGGGAAGTAGGTACAAGGAGCTGTTTTAGGTTTTGCATATGGAGCAAAAGAGGTAGCGGCGCTCTTATGTTACGATAGTTGTAATTGTTTATTGTTCCGGAAGTGCCTACAGGGGTAGCACACAGAGCGACAAAAAGAATAGGCGGGGTAGGGGGGGACACGGGGGAACATATTCACGTTAACCAAAAAACAATAAGGGGGGCAAGGTGTCGTGGAGAGGGTTGGGGGGAGAAGTGTGAGGGTAGGGGGTTGGTTGCTGAAACAAGGGAAGACAAGGGGTTGTAACCATTCTTCCGTCACATTATATGATAGGAGGTAGAGCATTGGCCAAGATCTGAAATATGAGAGGAGAATGTAACAAGGGAAACAAAAAAAAAATGGGGTATGCAGAATGAATAAACGGTGTGAGGAAATGTCTATCATAACGTATGAAACCCCTTCACTAGCTGCAGTGTGAGGAGAACCTATCGCAATCCCTCCTCTCGAAGACAGATCTATATGATCAAATCGCCTGCTCTGAGGCCTTTCGTCCGCTTTCTCGGTTCTTTTTCCTCGTCGGACAGGGAGACACGGCCTGATTGTGTCTTTGCTCTTGGCGTCATATATATATATTTATACATATGTATACTTTACGTTCATTTGATTACAAGAAAAAATCCAAAATTCTCATAGAAATCAATCAAATGATTAACATTTTAAGTTTAAAGGGAACCAATATCACCTTTTGTTTGGGATTATTTCCTTCACATGTTGATTATAGAAAATTCACAAAACGATTGTGCTGACAGAGCCCGCAAAAAAAAAGGTGCAAGGCAAGACAGGGAATCTATAGAAATAAACATCCCTTTATCTGTTACAGAAGGGTATCATTTGCTGGAGCAAGCATCGTGGAACAAAGTTTCAAAATCTCTCCATAGGAAGGAGAAATTCTCCAGTCCTCTTACTGAATTCGAATTGGTTCAACAAACAAATATATAATGTGAATTATGGCAACAGTTTCAAATGACAGACACGTACTTACTACTAACTTCTTCGCTGTCTTATAGGATAAAGCTACTTAATGCCTTCAAAACAAAATTCAGCAAGAATGTTAAATGTCTGTGCGGTGAACAAATTTCAAACCAACACATTCTTCTGGAATGTCAGAGATGAGAGACCTATTTTAACCAGCTATTTCTGAAAGTTCTCTTGACAGGTATCCTTAAGAATTTTAGTTTTGTTTTGTTTGGTATGATTTTGCAAACTGTTTATTTACGCAGTCCTATAGGACATTTGTTATAGTTTGTGTTATGATTTCAAATAGTTATTAAAAGTTTGGCTTTTCCATACCTTTTAAAAAAAATTATTTATATTTTTTTTATTGCGTGGATATGATTACAAATAACCTGGAAACATGTACAATTATATTAAATCATTTTTAAATAATAGAAGTATGTTAGCCAGAGTAGGAAGACGACACTCAACACTCAGAAATCTAGACATGGGAATTCCACAAGGTTCAGTATTAGCACCTATTCTTTTTAACATCCTTATTCACGATCTCCCAAAAGCAGTCTCCAAAAATGTCGTTCTAGTGCATACGCAGATGATATCTGTATGTGGATGGAAGTAACTCTGAAAAAGTCAACCTCACAAACAGCTCAGAATTATGTTAGAAGACTATACCAAAGAGATTAGAATATAACAAAGTATTAAATTTTTAGGACTTTTCTTTACTCCAAAATTATCTTGGAATATTCATTTTGAATATATATTAACAAAGGCTAGGAAAAGTCTGAATTTACCAAAGATCATAAGCAGACTACCCTGGGGAATGGATTCAAAAACTCTACTTCATCTTTCTATTGCTCTCATTAGATCAAAACTTACATATGGTCAAGAAGTGTACTTTAGCGCTTCAAAATTTCTTCTAAAAAAAGTTACAAAGTTTGGATTGCAAAGCCATTAAATTTGCTCTCGGTATCCCTATTCATGCCTCAAACGAAAAGAC
>JADBJO010001009.1:178320-188320 GCA_016801955.1 Conus betulinus
GAATGATCTCTTCACGCCATGCTCGGCACGTGCAGAACACGTTCACGCTGAGTGAGGACCAGGAGTGTCTGAAGGGGGTGCACGAGGTGGGTGGACAGACCACCACCAGCGACCGCTTCTACCAGGACAACTACCTGGTGTTTGTGAGTGGACTTCGGCCATCAGCACTACCTCCTCCCCCTTCCATCTCCATCTTCCTCCTCTGCTCTCTCTCTCTCTCTCTCTCTCTCTCTCTCTCTCTGTGTTTCTGAATTGTCCATCACACTTTCCCTATCTCTCTCTCTCTCTCTCTCCCACTCTCTTTCGCTCTGTCTGTCTGTTTATCTGTCTGTCTCTCACTTTATCTCTGTCTCTGCTCTCTGTCCATCCTCTTTCTCTCTCGTTCTCGTCTCGTTCTCTCTCTCTCTCTCTCTCTCTCTCTCTCTCTCTCTCTCTCTCTCTCTGTGTCTCGCCCCATCTCTGTTCATCGTCTCTCTCTCTCTCTCCTCTCCTCTCTCTCTCTCTCTCTCTCTCTCTCTCATAATCTTTCTCTCCCTGACTCGTTGTCCGTCTGCCTGTGTCGCTACTGTAGGTATCAAAGCAATGCAGTTTACAGCTTGCGGGAGTGATGTTTTAACCGGCCGACACTCAACCACCCTTTTGGGGTTAAACTGTTATAACATGATGATAGTTGGATACAACAAGAAGCATGACTATTTATATATCGTCATTTGGTTTCGTTTATCTTTCCTCTGTTCATTTGTGTCATAAAACATGTTACGGTTTTCAAAGGCATTAAACTATTGAATCTTGCATCTGTCGGATAGGAAGACTGAAATATTGACGCATCGGAAGGAAACGAACGCTATTTTTATTCTCTGGAAAAAAAAAACAGAATCGACGCGTTGATGGATAGACGAGGTGTAAGTAAGATTCTTAGGTCTGATTCTCTTCTTCAACCCCCCCCCCCCCCCATCTCTGTCGATCCGTTTATGTGCCTACCTACCTCCTCTCTATCTCCGCCTTTCTATCCCCCTAGCTCTTCATCCCCTTCTCGCTCCTTCTATCATTTTACAGTTCTAATAACAAAGTTTTTCCGAGGGCAAAAAAGTCAGGGGAAAGATAACGCTTGCCTTTACATTTCAAATAGAAATTATCTTCTCCCAGTGTTGGGGGTCTAAAGAATTGAAATAATGTGATTTGATGCGCACGATCGGGATGTCGACTCTTTGCGTTCCAGGCGCACCGTTTCACACGTATGTCTTGACGTTTTTCGCGCCTTGATTGTTCCGTTGAAGAGACTGATGAGGTAAAAATAACTTTAGGCGTGCTCATCAGGGGCGTCTGTCCCATGCTGTTTCAAAGACCTCCAGAAAGAAAAAAGATACACCTGAAGGCGCGAATAGGACCCAGAGAAGTACTGTCCTCAACTGCCGAACAAATCAGCCTTGAGCAATCCTGCATCACCCTTGGAAGCCTGCGTGTGTTCACATAGGGTGCAGGCACACACAGGGCGTTCCGTTAATACGTGAAGGGACATTATTGCTCCCTGACAGATGCCATTCTGTAATGGCCACTTTGATTTGATTTGATTTGATTGATTTAATTTTGAGTCTGTTCACAACGATGGTGATATTAGACTACATACTAAAGAAGAACAAAATATATATATATATATATATATTTTTTTTTTTTTCCCTCCGAGAGGGATTACGATGGTTCCCTCAGGCAGCTAGTGAAGGGTTTCTCATAATTTTTGTATAATCCCCCAACATTCTTTACCTTCAATTTTCTTTTTTCTAAAAGTTCAAATCTTTGCCAAGTCATTACTAAAATGACTGAAGAATTGTTAGCCTGCACTTGTTTTCCCCCACTACTTTATTGTTCAGCATTATATAATCAAGATCTTTTACCGTTTTCTTTTATCTATTTCTAGTTGTATTTTATCATTTTATCGGAGCTCTATCTGTTACTTGTTAATAAATTACTGTTGGAAACTGCATGATAACAGAGAGAGAGAGAGAGAGAGAGAGAGAGAGAGAGAGAGAGAGAGAGAGAGAGAGAGAGAGAGAGAGAGTTGCTGTGTTATAAGTTAAGCTTGAAATAACACAGTTGGGGTCTCTACTTGTAGATTCGCCGATTCTACCAAATCGCCGTCTCTACTCCAAGGTCAAATGGTAATCGGTACAAATGGAAATCGGCATCTCTACTAGTGGAATTGGCGATTCTACTAGTAGAGATGACGATCGCCATTTGTATCAGTAGAAATGGCGATCGCCATCTCTACTAGTAGAATTGCCAATTCTACCAGATATCCATCTCTACTCTGACACACATATATATGTGTGTGTGTGTGTGTGTGTGTGTGTGTGTGTGTGTGTGTGTGTGTGTGTGTGTAATGGCCACTGGATGTGACACATCTCATACACGGAACGCATTATAAATGAGTGCGCAAGACAACAAATCAGCATGTAGGGATATGTCATTAGAGGAGAATTTGTCCGGTTCTGGTTTCAACTTTTAAACAGGAAAAAAGTCACCCTCAACGGGCCATGTGTTGCCTCCCGCTACTGTCCAATCCCTACGAGAGCCTACACTGGAGGATGGATCTTCCCGGATACAGATCAAAGGCGTGCAAGAGAAAGAATTAGTCTGGTCTTAACTCCCTTGTTAACGGGTTACCGCGTTGACCTTGTTGGTCTCTGTGGTGATCCATGATTCACCAAGCCGCTGATCCAGGCATCCCTTCGACTTCACGTCATAGGAATATACCCCTCCGTGTTTTCTGTGTGTGTGTGTGTGTGTGTGTGTGTGTGTGTGTGTGTGTGAGAGAGAGAGAGAGAGAGAGAGAGAGAGAGAGAGAGAGAGATTCATTGACTGACCGACTGATTAGCCGATTGTTTGTTTTGTTGTTGGACTGATCTCATGTGTCCCTTTGTGCAGGTGACAGTGGGGAATGGCGCCACCATGAAAACTTTCTTCTTCACAAAGATTGGTTGAAACGATTGTCTGTATACATGAGAAAGCATCATGTAGCCTATTGAGCGAATGTTTGTTCATATACATCAGAAAGCATTACACATTGTCTGAAACGGTCATCTGCATACACGAAAAAAGCATCAAAATGAAAAAAAAAGAAAAACAACAGTTCCTTGACACTTTCTCTCTACATTTACATTTCGTTTTTGCTGTGACTGTTTTGTATGGTATTTCCTATTTTCCAGCTACTTCCACCCGCGATTTTGTGCACATACCTATTGTAATGTAGTCCTCTTACTGCATTTGTTTTGTCTTGCTCATCACATATTGTAATCATATACCTCGCTGATTTTTCTCTCTCTGTACTTCTCTCTCTCTCTCTCTCTCTCTCTCTCTCTCTCTCTCTCTCTCTCTCTCTCTCTCTCATTTTTTCGAATTTCCCTTTCCCCCGTATTAATCTTCTCCCTTTCATTTTTCTCCCTTCAGGTCGCAGCGCATGTATAACCTGTTCTTGAACACCGTAATAAACTAAGTTATGATACAATAAATGCCATCATGTGATGTTACAATTCCTTCCATTAATGGAGAGGCTATGAAATGTTTTCTATTCTCTCCCCTTTTGTAATCCTTCGAGCACCCCCCTCCCTTCCCCCCCCCTTATTTTTTTCTCTTATCTCATAGCCAACTCGCACCCCTTCCTCGACCTTTCCCTCCCCTCCCCCTTCCCTCCCATTAGCATCCTCAACGTTGTTGTTGCCCTCCTGTTCTGTCGCTCTGCTCATTACTTTGTGTGCACTGAATCTGACTTTCAGAGCTTGTGCACATTTTGGCTATACCTTCATATTTTTTGTTATATTTTGATATTTGTTGTAGGCATTGAACGTGATTTTTTTTTAATTCTGTGTACATTTTGCAATTTGGTGAAACTTTAATGATATTTGTCGTGTGCATTGAACATGGTTAAAAAAACATTCTATGCATATTTTGGTTATAGTTTGATATTTGTTGTGTGCATTGAACGTGATTTGATAAAAGTTCTGTGCATATTTTGGTTATACTTTGATATTTGTTGTGTGCATTGAACGTGATTTTTGATAAAAGTTCTGTGCACATTTTGGTTATACTTTGATATTTGCTGTGTGCACTGAACGTGATTCGTGGAGTTTGTGTACACATGGGTTATACTTTGAATTTGAACTTATTGTAATGATTCTGAATGTCTCTCTATATATATCTATGTGTTATATAATTTCACTGCTAGTTGTTGAGGGCAGTCTGTGGTGAAGCCCATGTGTGGTTATCCTTTTCCCTAAATAAACAAATAAAAAAAAAAGGAATTTATTCGTTTGTTCGTTCTCTGATTTCGTTGTCATTCGTGACTCTCTTTACTCCGGCAGTCTATGTTTGTCTGTCCTTTATGTCACTGATTCCGTCTATTCGTCTATTTTTCTCTGTCTTGCAAATGTTTGAACGAGAGATAGCATGCCCATATTAAAGCAAAAAATCGATCTGTTGGAAACATTTTGAAACTCGCAGTGTCTCTTGCACTCTCTTCGTCAAAGTTACCATGAAAGTTTAAAAGAACTACTCTCTTCTTCTTCTTCTTCTTCTGAATACTGGATAGGGTTCGATGAACATTAGTATCCAATGAATGGGTGATGGTTTAGGGCTGGTTCCCTATTTAGGGGTTTTAGTGGTGACCCATTGTCTCTAAGAGTTGAAACACTATGTTAAAACTACGTGCAATGTTGCCTTGGTGGATTATGGCAGAAGACCTAGGCATGTAGATCAGCCCAGGCCTTGTTTGAATCTCTCCAGTGAAGGAGAGTCAGTGAGGCTGGCAGGAAGGTTGTTCCATTCCCTAATTGTTCGTGGGGAAAAAAATTGGCATGAAGAACGGGGTGTCTAGTGTGTTCCTGGTAAAGTCTTTTCACACCCCGGGTTCTAGAATCTGAACTTCCATCTCTGTCTGTCTGTCTGTCTGTCTCTCTGTCTCTGTCTCTCTGTCTCTCTGTGTCTGTCTCTCTGTCTGTGTCTGTGTCTGTCTGTCTGTCTGTCTCTCCCCTCTTCGTTTCCCCCTTCCTCTGTATGTATATACGTATGTATGTATGTATGTATGCATGTATGTATGTATGTATGTATGTATGTATGTACATACGCCTGTATGTATGTACATACGCCTGTATGTATGTGTGCGTGTGTATGTAAGTATGTGTCTGTCGGCCTGTCAGTCCCCATATTTTTGTATCTATCTTTCTGTATATATATATATATATATATATATATATATTGCAATTTCCCAGAAGGTGCCATAAGCCGTCATGATACCAAACAACATTGAAGAGCCTTCTAAACTCCGACATGAATGTGGTAGAGCTGATGCCCTTGAAAGATGAATTTCTCTCTTTGTAGTCGGTCGCTGGAGACTATGTTCAGAGGTACTCCTTTTCGGTCCAAATCACGCCTCTCTCTCTCTCTCTCTCTCTCTCTCTCTCTCTCTCTCTCTCTCTCTCTCTGTGTGTGTGTGTGTGTGTGTGTGTGTGTGTGTGTGTGTGTGTGTGTGTGTGTGTTTCCCGGAAGAATTTCTTCCGTCTTCCCCTGGCAGCATACATACATACATACATACGTACATACATACATACATACGTACGTACGTATGAGATCTTGATGAATACCAATCGGCAGCAAGGTTACAAAATTCGGCGATTTATATTATGTTCTCAGCATCTAAGGTGATTCTAGCATTGTTTGCCAATTTCAGAATTCCAGCCTAGTTTGACAATTCTGGAAACACCCTGCGTTTAGAGTCGCTCCATGAATAAACGTTTGGGAAAGATCAAAGGGAAGTGTAAACAAACAAACAAACAAATCTTCAGGAAGCAGTCCAATCACTGGAAATGTGAATGGTATGTCAGAGGCTAAATTTGACCCCAGATATAAATAATTCCGGACAATTAAGAAAACAAATTATGAATGATATAATGCATGTTCTAGTTTGCTTTTCTAAAGATGGAGTGATTAGTATTCTATCACAAAATTATAAAAGTGGATTTGAATCACTGACGGGATACCATATAAACATTGAAATAAATGAAAACACACACACACACACACACACACACACACACACACACACACACACACACACAAAGGGGCCGAGCCACAGTCAGAAGGTGTCGAAGATGTCATAAGATTTATATGACGTTAATCACATTGCGGCCACCCCCCATGTCACATCAATTCACACCAGACCGAAACCAGACGCGAGGAATATTACGCGACAAATTTGTTAGCAATGTAAACCAGTCACAAGAATTTTTTTTTTTTGCTTTTGTTTTTGTTTTGCTGTGCCATCTTCTGTGCCACCTCAGTGGCAGTACCCATGCCGCTCATTCCGACATCCCGTCCACAGACACAGCCCGGCCCGGTCCGCCGCAGCCCCGACACCGGCAATCCACAGGGAGCAGTAGGTGTCAAGTCATCAAGACGTAATCCACCGCAGGAGACACTGCACTGCTGCCGAGTCACATCGGTGGTGTTCAGTGGCCCTTGTTCTGATCTAACATACGCAGGACACCACTTTCTAAGCCCTATATTGACAATAATCGATCAGTCGCGGAGCCGGCGTGAGTGATCTCTCCACCCCCCCCCCCTTCCCTCCTCCGCGCCACCACATCTTTCCAACGACTGTCCTCATGAATTTGCAGTTACCAGTCACAAGAATTTTTGTCCAGACAGTAACAGTTCATCCAAAATTGCTTCGATGAAAAAAAAAAAAAAAAGACAGAGTGAGGGTTATTCCGAAGAGTACACTCACTATTTGAGAGATGTGGTTTTCACAGCAATTGTTGATGTTTTCTTTCGTTTTGCTTTCATTTTTGTACTCCCTGTTCTTATAGAACAGGGAGTACTTTACAATGGGAACGAAGAAATGCTGTACGTGTGTGTGTGTGTGTGTGTGTGTGTAGTCAAAATGTGTTCCACTCGCTCCAAACAAAACTACTGGGCCGATCTTTCTGAAAATTTGTAGATATGTTCATTATGGGTCAAGGATGATGTCCGATATGTTATTTTTACTGTTATCTCCGTTACTACTTGTCATAATGGCCCATAACGGTTTTCCTTCTCTATGGAATATCTCAGAAAGTACATGGCCAATCTCTCTGAAAATTTGTAGGCATGTTCATTATGGGTCACTGGTCATGCCCGATGTTTTTTATTTTACCGTTATAGCCGTCACTAACAGCTTCAACGGCCCTTAACGGTTTTCTTCTTTTTTCGTCTATGAAATATCTCAAAGTGCTGAGCCGATCTTAATGAAAATTTGAAGGTATCTTCATTATGGGTCAAGGATGATGTACAATGTGTTATTTCACCGTTATAACCGTTACTGACGGCTGTAACGGCCCATAAAAAACGGTTTTTCTCCTTTATGGAATATCTTAGAAAGTACTTGGCCGTTCTTTCTTAAGATTTGAAGGTAGGTCACGGATTATGCCCGATATGCTATTTTACCGTTATAGCTGTTACTAACGGCTAGAACAGTTTTTTTTTTTTATGGAATATATCAGAAAGTACTTGGCCGATCTTTCTGAAAATTTGTAGATATGTTCATTACGGGTCACGAATCATGCCTGATGTGTTATTTCACTGTTATAGCCATTACTAACGGGCTAAAACGGCTTTTCTTCTTTACGGGATATCTCAGAAAGTACTTGGCCGATCTTTCTGAACATTTGTAGGTGTGTTTGTTGTAGATGATGGCCGATGTTTACCAGAATAGCCGTTACTAACGGCTAGACTATAACGTGCCGAAACGGTTTTTTTTCCCGTTTATGGAATATCTCACACGTATTTAAGATAAACTGGGAGCACGTTTATATGCTTTGTTGCATCTTGTGTTTTTTTTCGGTTGTTTTGTTTTTAGCGCGTTTACCTAATACTGGTGCAAGTCAGTGAGAAGAAGTTGCCTAGTGTACTACACACTCTTTTGACGAGAGCTTACGCCAGTGACACGATCGTAGACAGCATGGCTGGCTTAGTCTGTATAAAGGCGTCAGACTCTTGTTCTGAGGTTTGGCGAACCGATTTCCGCCCGAGACAGACAGGACATAAAACCTGATCTTTTCAGAGTTCACGTGTGTGTGTGTGACAATAAACTAATAAATTGCAAGGATAAATACCGAGCACCATTTCAACAACTTACAGAGCAGCTTGGGGTTGCAATGACTGCAAGAAATATTCAATTATAAACAAAGCTTGTTTTTATGTCTTAGATTAAAGAAATAGAGGGAGATAAGCATTCATATCTGCAAAGAAATAGAGGGAGATAAGCATTCATATCTGCAGTGGTAGATAATTCTGCCAAACTAACAGTTTGTGCTCGAGTGGGTGAATGGGGAATAATAAATGCTTCTCAACATGAGCCTTAAGCATAGTCTCCAAGGGGAAGACACAATATCCAATGGGGAGAAAGCCCATTAAGTTCATTAACATATAACTCCTGGTCAGATACCGTTATTTCGAAACTTGATTGTTTCTCCTCGGTGACCGCGCAAAGTGGTAACTTGACTCCTTCCTTTTCGGATTTAAGAAGAATGCTATACCAGAAAAAAGGCTGGTGTGCAATACCGTAGTATGTTTGTTGAGTTTTCAAAAAAGAAAAAAAACCAGCCAAGGATGCCACCTAAGAAGCAAAAGAAAATCATGAAAGAGCAAAACAAGCTACATTTTCTTGTGAAAAGTAGAACATATAAAAAGATAACCTCTTGAGACACAAGTGCTGTGGGCCAGTTTTTGGAATGAATCCGCAGGGGACTATATTACATTAAACTAATAAATTCCAAGGATAAGTACCGAGCACCATTCCAGCAACGTACAGAGCAGCTTGGTGTTGCAATGCCTGCAAGAAATATTCAATTATAAACAAAGCTTGCTCTTATGTCTTAAATTGAAGAAATAGGGGGAGATAAGCATTCATAACTGCAGTGGTAGATAATTCTGTCTAACTAACAGTATGTGCTTGAGTGGGTGAATGGGGAATAATAAATGCTTCTCAACATGAGCCTTCAGCATAGTCTCCAAGGGGAAGACACAATCTCCAATGGGGAGGAAGCTCACTAACATGTAACTCATATATATATATATATATATTGAATTATAAACAAAGCTTGCTCTTCTTATGTCTCAGATTATAGAAACAGGGGGTGATAAGCCTTCATATCTGCAGTGGTAGATGATTCTGCCTAACTAACAGTATGTGCTTGAGTGGGTGAATGGGGAATAAATGAATGCTTCTGAAAATGAACCTTCAGCAAGCTGAGACATAAGAAGAGCAAGCTTTGTTTATAATTCAATATTTTTTGCAGTCATTGCAACACCTAGCTGCTCTGTAAGTTGCTGCAATGGTGCTCGGTACTTATCCTTGGAATTTATTGTTTCATTGTATATATATATATATATATATATATATATATATATATATATATATATATATATATATATATAAATTACCTTACCTGCTGGCACTCAGGGAGGATGTCATGTGCTGACGAAGGCAAATAAAGCCGAAAATTTCATTTATAACCACGACAGCTTGTTGTCCTTGTGTCTTTTTTTCTTATATGTATATATATGTATATATGTACGTATGTCTGCATGTATCCATGAATGTATGTAGGTATGTAGGTATGTAGATAGGGCTGGCAGGTATGTAAGTATGTATGTATGCAGGTAGGTAGATTGGTAGGTAGGTATGTGTGCATGTATTTATGTACGTACGTACGCACGTACGTCTGTATGTATGCAGGTGAGATGGTTGACAAGAAAATAAAACACATGCACACAGTCTTGCGATTACACATTATCTCTGCATGCGGAATGTGGTTACCTTTGTGGTTTAATTGAATAGAGTCACATGAGCAAACATCTCAACAGTGGTTAACTACTACATGATTACATAGATACATGGATTGATAGATCAATACATAGAGCGGGGGATAGAAAGGCTCGATCTCTCGTGAGATGAGTAGATCTATGGCTG
>JADBJO010001009.1:193320-203320 GCA_016801955.1 Conus betulinus
TACTAACCTGTCTGTCCATCTGTCTGTCTGTCTGTCTGTCTCCATACTCCATCTTTTCTTTCCTTATTCATTCTACGCATTAGTCATGTTAGTCACTAACCCTGCTTTGTTGTTATACTGGCGATTCTGTTGCCACTGGTCACATTCGCGGAACTCGTAATGACTCTAGTTGAACTTGTAGGACTTCGAGCACTTGTCAGACTCCTCACGCTTGTAGAACTTGTAGTACTTGCGGAACGAGTAGTAGTAGAACTCGTGATGGTATTTGTACGAGTCGTGGTACTAGTGCTACTGGTTGAAGCACTTGCACGTACGGCACTGGTTGAGCTACTTGTTCTAAAAAAAAGAAAAAAAAAAAAAAAGAGAACAACTATATTTGTTTATCTAGCCCTAACATGAATCATGCATTTGGCTTGGCTGTAAGTAGCATGAATAGCATCTGCTCCACACAACAGCCTCTGCTGCACAATGTATGTGCTTCACCCATCCATGTCAACATCCCTGTTTATATCCCCCCCCCACCCCTTTTGATTTAATTAATCACAATATATTGCTAAAAAAGCTTAATGTTTACGGCGTTGACAACAATACAGAATCATTTTTCAGATCTTATTCGTCAAACCGTACGCAATCCGTTTTTTCACGAGGTGTTATTTCTTCTAAAAGACAGTTGCCGAGAGGCGTGCCACAGGGATCAATCTTAGGTCCCCTGTTGTTCTCACTCTACATAAATGATCTGCCTTTATCAATTCAAAATGCAGTGTGTGATTTGTTCGCTGACGATACATCTTTACAATACTCTAGTCATAGCATCGATGAAATTAATTGTCATTTAAATGCAAGCATGAAATCAGTGGCATACTGGTGTGATTCAAATGACATGCTTGTTCATCCTCATAAAACCGAGTCTATCTTAATATGTGCACGTCAAAAAAGACAAGTCATAAAAGAAGCAAAATTAAAAATAATGTACAAAGATAAAACAATAAAACAAGTTACAAAGCACAAATTATTAGGCCGTCATCGATGAAAATCTTTCCTGGCACGATCAGATCCATAACCTAATCAAACAAGTCTCGTGTTGTGTCTTCCAGTTGTCACAGATAAAACACTTTCTCAACGAACATTCACGAAAAACGTACTATTTTGCTTTTGTTCAGGCTCGATTAGACTACTGCTCTATTTTCTGGGGTAAATGTGCGCCATCTACTTTAAAACCACTTTGTTCATTGCAAAAACGAGCCATTAAGATGATCAGCTGTCAGAAACAATCCGATCCTTTTATGCGTGATGTATTTAGGTACAATAAAATACTACCTCTTCACTCATGTATAACATTCAACACTGTGATCCTTATGCACAAAATTGTTCATGACGCATGCCCAGATTATTCAAAATCAATAGTACATTTACATCACCATCATGATTCGCTCAGATTCATTATTCCTAAAGCTAATTTAGATTTATTCAAACAAGTTTCTCCTTCTGTGGCTGTAAAGAATGGAACACACTTCCCGCAAAATACAGAAATATTCCCCAATTATCAGCTTTCAAACATGAAGTAAAGTTACTTCTTTTTGATACTCATGACTGACCTATGCGTAGACATTAGCCTGACCGTACATACTTACCAGAGACAAAAAAGTGCACTGCAGATAAACGATGCAGTTGATTAAGATGTGTGTGTGTGTGTGTGTGTGTGTGTGTGTGTGTGTGTGTGTGTGTGTGTGTGTGCGTGCGTGCGTGCGTGTGTGTGCGCGCGCGCGCGCGCGCGTGTGTGTGTATGTGTGTGTGTGTGTGTGTGTGTGTGTGTGTGTGTGTATGAGGTCTCTAGGAAATTACACCCACGTGTGTGTAAAGTAGCCTTCTCTCGATTGGATTGTGTGAGAGAGAGAGAAGGGGGGGGGGGGAGGGGGAGAGAGAGAGAGAGAGAGAGAGAGAGAGAGAGAGAGAGAGAGAGAGAGAGAGATTTTAAGCATGAAATCGTTATATTGATGTTATTTTGTAAGTTTGATGTTACCTTACTTTTTTTTTAATTTGTTTTCAATTTGTAGTTGTTGTTGGGCAGAATTGTAAAAAGGGCCTTCAATGACCCTAATTCTCAACCCATTAAAGATTCATTCATTCCCTTCCTCCGCCGCCACCCATCCCCTCCCCGCCACACACACACACACACGCACGCACGCACGCACGCACGCATGCACGCACGCACGCACGCACGCACGAACACACACACACACACACACACACACACACACACACACACACACACACACACACACACACACACACACACACCCTGTCAGTCTTCGCCCATCTCCCCACAATATCCTACATACATGCATAAACAACAACAGCTACAACGACGACGACGACGACGACGACGACGATAACAACAACGACGATGATAACAACAGATCCCGAAAAAAAAAAAATTATTCGACTTCAGTCTTGACACCCCCATACCCCTCTGTCATCTTCGTTTCCCCCTAACATCTTCCAAATCATCCCCCCCCCCCCCCCCCCCCCCCCCCCCGCTCCTTAACTTCCCTCTCATACCCCTTCCGAACTTCTCGTTTTCACACACACACACACACACACACACACACACACACACACACACACACACAACGCACACACACGCATACACACACAAACGCATGCACACACGCACGCACGCACGCGCGGGGGCGCGCTCACACACACACACACACACACACACACACACACACACACACACACACACACACACGCTAATACAAAAAAATAACAATAACGATCACTATTTCAATGGCAAGAACTTCTTTTTCTTTTTTAAATTTGTGAAACAGTTTATGAACTTCTGCGGGTAGAAGGGCTCCCCTTGCGAATACCCCTTACGTACCCACACACCGCGTCTCCCTGGAAAGTGCACACGCCCGAGTTGACGTCATAGAGCAGATCAGAGGGGCACGGGATGACACCACTGCTGACGCCGTTACACTTGACTTGAAGAACTGGGCACAGTCGTCACACTTGGGGTACTGACCCGTCGCCTTGCCACACACTCTGACTTGGAGTCCAGACACTGACTGAAAACTATCGAATGTAATGGTCATGAAAACAAAAACAAAAACAAAAACCAATTCCCCAAACCAAACCAACCAACCAAACAAACAAAAAAATGGACACTTGAGAAAGCGCAGAGCCCAGTCGAGATCGAACTGATCCTAAATGCAATGTCTGATTGGGATTGACACCAAAGTGTACGCCCCACTCTAAAAAAAAACAAACAAACAAAAAGCAATCGTTTATTGTGATAAAAAAAAACAAGGTCATTAACTTTGGCTTAAATATTTGCTTAAGTTGAAAATTAAGTTAGTTCACGAATGATCAAGAAAAAATAGCCAGGGAAGGTAACTGTTTGTACTGACTGAAAGACTTGCTTCCCTTATACTTTTTGTTTGTTGGTTTGATAGATAGATTCAGAGCATAGTAGATATGATCGGATATTTCACAGCATAGTTTCAACACTTCATCATAACATATTTCCTCCGTTAAGACAAAGATTTAAACTGTTTGGAATCCACACAATCTTTTACATAACAATTTGTTGCCTACATGGGCAGAAACCGCCTGAAGAGTTACCTGCTGGTGCTTCACTCTCGTTTTCCGCGTCGTTAAGTTTGTCTGTAAATCAGCGTTTCCTTCATATTTTCGTTCTTTCGGTGCATGATATGGGAATACACGTCATCCATACCAACGGCCCAACTGGCAATCTGATCCGAAAGTTGGTGATGAGATTTTACGTGTGCGCAACACCTTATGCACGCATTCACAAACGGAATCTCGGTTTATGGCCTTTTCACAAAACTATTTTGGGTAAGCAGAGTCAGAACCAGGGTTAATTAGGAAGGTAAAATCATTTTGTACTTAAACGTCGTGGTGGAGATTCAAACCAGCGATCCCAGGATCGCCAGGATCACGTGTCCGTCGCTGTACCAACTGAGCTACTCCGGCCGTAATCAGGAAACGAACATGTGCATGGTGTATGAAAAATAATGGAGGCAGATGTACACAAGAAAGAGAAAATAAACGAAAAGAACAAAGAAATAGATGATGATGATATATATATATATATATATATATATATATATATATATATATATATATATATGCGTGCGTGTGTGTGTGTGTGTGTGTGTGTGTGTGTGTGTGTGTGCTCTCTCACTCTATCTGTCTCTCTCTCTCTCCCCTCCTCTCTCTCTCTGTATGTGTGTGTGCGCGCGCGTGGTGTGTGTGTGTGTGTGTGTGTGTGTGTGTGTGTGTGCTCTCTCTCACTCTCTCTGTCTCTCTCTCTCTCTTCATCCCCTGTGTGTGTATGTGGTGTGTGTGTGTGTGTGTGAGTGTGTGTGTGTGTGTGTGTGTGTGTGTGTGTCTCTCTCTCTCTCAACCTCTCTGTCTTTCTTTCTTTATCCCCTCTCTGTGGTGTGTGTGTGTGTGTGTGTGTGTGTGTGTGTGCTCTCCCTCTCTCACCCTCTCTGTCTCTCTCTCCCCTCCCCTCTCTGTGTGTGTGTGTGTGTGTGTGTGTGTGTGTGTGTGTGTGTGTGCTTTGTGTGTGTGTGTGTGTGTGTGCTCTCACTTTGTCTATGTCTCTCCTCTCCCTCCTCTCCTCTCTCTCTCTCTCTCTCTGTGTCTCTGTCTCTGTGCGTGCGTGCGCACACGTGTGTGTGTGTGTGTGTGTGTGTGTGTGTGTGTGTGTGAGAGAGAGAGAGAGAGAGAGAGAGAGAGAGAGAGACTTTTCTCACCATCATCAGCTTCCAAGAGAGTTTTCGAGCGCCAAAGTTACTGGTCTTGTGTTTGTCCTGAAAGAAATGCAACCAATGGATCACTACTGTGCAGCTTGCTTTTTGCTCTCCCCCCACTCCCCTCCCCCCCCCCCCCCCCCCCCCCCCCCCCCCCCCCCCCAGTATAATATGGTTGAATCAAGCGCTGTGAAAAGTATCTTGTTATCGACATTGACAGAGGTTTCAAATATCAATCAACAACATTTAGAATCGGAATAACAGACATTGTAATTTATTGAGACAGGTATACGAAAGCTTCAAGTAATTCCTTGATATGTCTTCTTCTGCGCACACAAATGCAAGAAGATGAAGTACATTTTCTGTTTTGATGTCCTAAATTCTGTGATCTTAGGCGAAAGTACATTCCGCGTAAGTTGTACGCAAACCCATGCTTATTCCATGTTGCTTTTTATTGTTGTCAAATAGTAACAGCAACATACTGAAGAACTTATGCTTGCACCTTAAACAAATCCTTTCAAAGGCGTGCTAAAGCAGTTACTGGAACTAAAAGTTATCTGAGGCATGTATCTGTAATGTTCTTTCATTAAAGATGTTAGAATTCTATTCTCAATATGTTGACTAGTCTCTTATGCTTACTGTCAAAGTGTCATCGTATAATGGATTCGCCCCTTCAGAAGGGGCTGTGGCCTATACTGAATATAAAACGGTTTTTTTTCCATTTCCATTTCCATCCCACCCCCACCCCCAGTCTTCCCCATTCTCTCCCTTCCAACTTCAGCCCCCTAATCCCTATACGCCACCTTCAATATCACATATACACACATGCACACAAAAAGTCAGTATTGTCTCGTTTCCCAGCCCCCCCCCCCCCCCCCCCCCCCCCCCCCCCCCCCCCCCCCCCCCCCCCCCCCCTTCTCCGTCTTCTCCTCCGTCATTCCCTATCTCCTTCCATTACTAATCCCTGTACTCCATCGTCGTACCCATAACAAACATATTCACATAAAAAAGCGCCGAATATGCGACACACACACACACACACACAAACACACACACACACACACACACAAACACACATACGCACACACATATACGCACGCACGCGCACGCGCGCACGCACACACGCACGCAAGCACACGCACACGCACGCACACGCACGCACACACACACACATTCTTATGATGATGATGATGATGATAAGGATGACGATGATGATAATGATGATGATGATGATCATGATGATACTACTACTACTACAACCACTACTATCTATCTATCTATCTATCTATCTATCTATCTATCTATATATCTATCTATCTATCTATCTATCTATCTATCTATCTATCTGTCTGTCTATCTATCTATATATAGAGAGAGAGAGAGAGAGAGAGAGAGAGAGAGAGAGAGAGAGGGAAGAGATTGAGATTTTATATGTTGTCGATGAATTATTTGATACTGCAACGTCGATGTTCTTCATTCCAACCCTGTTCTTTTCCACCCTTTCCTATTCCCTTTTCTTTTTTTTTAATTTGTAACTCTACTGTGCTAGAAGTATTGTTCAGGCGCACTTGTTTCCCTCCTCTGATTTGTTCTGCCTCCTTCTCTCTCTGTCTTTGTATCTCTCTCTCTCTGTTCTGCTGTTCTCTCTCTCTCTGTCTCTCTCTTTCTCTCTCTCTGTCTCTGTGTCTCTCGCTCCCCTTCTCTCTCTCTCCATCTCTCTCCGTCTATTTCTCTGTCTTTCTGTCTCTGTCTCTCTCTCTCTCTCTCTCTCTCTCTCTCTTTTGTTCTCTCTCTTCTCCCCTTCTCTCTCTCTCTCTCTCTCTCCCCTTCTCTATCTCTGTTTCTATCCATCTGCTTCTCCCAATTTACCTCCCACACCACTCCACCCCATCTCCACCCATCTTCACCAACCTACACACACACACACAGACACACACAGACACACACACACAGACACAGACACACACACACACACACACACACACACACACACACATACATACCCACACGTGGCCTCTTCCGGGTGGCTACAAACACCCAAGAAGACGTCATACAGCAAGGTGGAAGAGCAGGTGAAGATGCGACTGCCGAAGCCGTTACACTTGAGGAACTTGGAGCAGTCGTCGCACTTAGGGTACTGACCCGCTGCCTTGCCCACACAGTCTGATGCGGTGTCCAGACACTCGTTGAAAACTGTCAGAAGCAGTGGTAATGATACGATCAAGAACGTTAGAAAAAAAAAGGAAGAAGAAAAGACAGAAAAAGAATACAAGACATAAATAAAATGACAGGTGAAAAAAAAAGAGGATGACAAAGGAAGGAAGGAAGGAAGGAAAGAAGAAAGAAAGAAGGAAATAGCCCCCCCCCCCCCCACCCCCCTCACCGCCCACAACACACACAGACACAGACACAGACACACACACACACACACACACACACACCAAAAGAATACGAAAAAAAAGCGAAAAGAAAGAAAGATAAATATAATAACGAAAAAAAAAAAAATGAAGAGAAAAGAAAGAAAGAAGGAAGTGTGTCAAGAAACGCGAAAGGAAGAAGGGAAACGAAGGGGGGTTGGGGTGGAGAGGATTCCAAATAACACAATATCACAAAAACAAAAAAACAACAACGGATGGAAAAGAAAAAAAGAAAACAAGTGAATAAGAAATAAAGCCAAAAAAAAAAAAAATGTAACAGAGGATGTATAGAATGCTAGAAAACAAAAAAATAAGACAGAAATAAAACATAGTTGAATAGAAGAAAATATGAATTTAATTATCTAATTTGCTTCTTTCCCCTAATCCAGATGATGTAATGGCGTCTTCGTTTACTTTTTTTTTTAAATTAAGTTTTGTACATGCAAGGGAATCTACTCTTGGGGAGTGTCCTTTTCGTTCATGTGCCAGTGCTTCTCATCAGCAACTAACCAGAATGCAGTATCAAGTCTGGTGAGCTCGGAATAGAACGAAACAGCTGTCGCTGGCTGGTCCTGCTAGCTCCTTATTCAGAGGAAACGCTGGATTGTACAGAGCGATCACTGGAGGAGAAGAATTTCTTCCCCTGTTCCCCCCCCCTTGAAAAAGAGTTTATCTTATGAATGGGTGCTTTCTTCTGGGATGGATTTGATGGGTACTTTACTCCTTTCTATGAGGTCGAAAGCATTAGGGCCAGGTTTCGTATTTGTTTCTATTTGAGCCTGTCTAGCATAATCCTCTCTAGCCTTCGGGCCTGCAAAAATCCCAAGTTATTAATTTGTGACTCTCAAAGTATCCTTGTAACGATCTATGTATTTTTCATTTTTTTTTTTTATTTTACTGATATTATGTGCAGGCACAGTGGCATGACACAGCGGCAAAAAAGGTATCCATGTGTCTAGGTGTCTCTATGGCTAGTCTAATTCACCGATTTTTTATGGGCATGATGATATTATGGGATAGCGGCAAAGAAAGTATCTATCATCTAAATATGTCTATATCTATTTTGATTTATTGATATTCTGTATAATGATAAAAAAAGATCTGGACAAAGCTGTTTAAAAGATGATGAGAAGGGAGCACATCCAAAATTAGAGAGCATCCAGGCCCCGGTAATTAAAAAAAAATTAATGTGCAAACGGAAATGACAACAGCTTAAACATCATCATCATCATCACATCATCATCATCATCATCATCATCATCATCACCATCACCATCATCATCATCATCATCATCATCACCATCATCATCACCATCATCATCATCATCATCATCATCACCATCATCACCATCATCATCATCATCATCATCATCATCATCATCATCATCATCATCATCATCATCATCTTCTTCTTCTTCTTCTTCTTCTTCTTCTTCTTCTTCTTCTTCATCATCATCATCATCATCATCATCATCATCATCATCATCATCATCAATAACAACAACGACAAAAAACAACAAAAACACTACCACAAGAGACAACATTGCAGCATAAAAGACAGTCGGCCGCGCATGCTCTAAACATCTCTTGCACAAAGGAATAGATATATCGAGTAAACGTTTTTTTTTAAATGGAACTTGTGTTTAGTCCGACATTTGAATGAAATGGTTTTTCTTCAAATACAGTATATTCCTACACTTTGCATAGTACGGGACATCCCCCCCCCCCCCCCCCCCCCCCCCCCCCCCCCCCCCCCCCCCCCCCCGTCTCATCGGAAAGATCCCGAAACATCAGGAAAAAACATCTAAATGACAAATAATCGAAACGAAACAAACAAAGCACCCTCCCTTGACAACAAGAACAACAACAACATCATCATCAACAACAACAATTAGAATAACAACAAACGCAACTACCAACCGAATGGTGGAGTGGAGTTTGTGAGTTCCTGGACTGTTACTGTCGTAACATACGGGCTGTCAAAGAGGTCTGAAAAATGAAGCGAGTACATTGTCATCTAGGTCGTCTCCATCTCTCCCACCACACCACAAAATGTCATCCGTTCTCAGTGCTGACTCTGAACAGAATCCCGTTTTGTTCACGATGCCTCGAACTGTTTTGGGGATGTAAAACACTATGTTATTTAGACGTCTGAAATCACCTATATGTGTGACGAGACGTAAAACAGAATTCCTTCCTGTTTTGGGGATAGTTTGTGAACAGTCAGACAGACAGACAAAAATTAAGAACAACAACAACAACAACAACAACAACGACAACAGCAACAACAACAGAGAGAAACTATTATCGAGCAATGCAGGGATTCATATGAGCAATTACTGAACAATGCAGGGATTCACATGAGCAATTACTGAACAATGCAGGGATTCACATGAGCAATTATTAAACAATGCAGGGATTCACACGAGCAATTATTGAGCAATGCAGGGATTCACATGAACAATTATTGAGCAATGCAGGGATTCACATGAGCAATTATTGAGCAATGCAGGGATTCACATGAGCAATTATTGAGCAATGCAGGGATTCACATGAGCAATTATTGAGCAATGCAGGGATTCACATGAGCAATTATTGAACAATGCAGGGATTCACATGAGCAATTATTGAGCAATGCAGGGATTCACATGAGCAATTATTGAGCAATGCAGGGATTCACATGAGCAATTATTGAGCAATGCAGGGATTCACATGAGCAATTATTGAGCAATGCAGGGATTCACATGAACAAGTATTGAGCAATGCAGGGATTCACATGAGCAATTATTGAACAATGCA
>JADBJO010001009.1:208320-213320 GCA_016801955.1 Conus betulinus
GATGATGATGATGATGATGATGATGATGATGATGATGATGATGATATTGATATTCACAGATGATAACCTTTATATTCAAGGTAGCAGATGCACATGTCCATCATTTTTCCAACCTTGCCTTTGTCTTAGAAGAGGGACTCGGACAGAATAGCGAGTTAAATGAAGAACACTTGATAACAGAAAGATGAAGAGAACATATTCAAATATTGTCGCGGTTTTTCTTTTTTTTTTGTTTGTCCACACCTTTTTCAAAGAAACACACGCCTAAAAACATGAACAAAATGAATCAATGTAAACAAAAATTTGCTTTAGCATAGTGGAGAGTGGAGAGAGAGAGAGAGAGAGAGAGAGAGAGAGAGAGAGAGAGAGAGAGAGAGAGAAGAGAGAGAGAGAGGAAGGGAGAGAGTGAGAGAGTTTTTCCTCACAATGGATTACAAACTGACCTTATACAAAGCTGATGGCTTATTTTCACTCTTAACATAGGCATCTTAATGTTTATAGACTATACTTTCATTAATAGAATATAAAAGGGAAAAAAAACCCCACACACACAAATAACAACAGTCAACAGCAATCAAGAACATTGATTATGTGACATAAGAAAAAAAAAATAAGAAGCAAGTTCACAAGCTATAAACACAAAGACTTGAGATGAATTTTATTTTAGGAGGTGAACTTCATTTCCTGTACTGCCTATGTCTCTATAAGTGACCGTTGAGAGAGAGAGAACGAACGAACGAACGAACGAACGAACGAACGAAATTTGTTTAATGAAGGAAAAGAATAAACACGTGGCAGGCTTGTTTGCATCTTGCCCTCAAAAATGAAAAAAAAGAAACATTTCAAACACCCCCCCCCCCCCCTCCACACCCCAACCATTAACCAAACACCCACCTGTCGCACAATCCATTCCAAGCACTCTACACACCCAGTGATAATGATGACAAATACCCAATAATGATAGCAATAACAATAGTAACGAATGATAATGATTAAAAAATAATAACATTACAATTCATATATAACACCATGCGCACATACATACATACATTTGCATTGTCAAACATTACATCTATCGAATAGCATGATCTGGAAAAAGATAGAAATACAGAACACATAATAATCACAACAGAAATCAACATGATAGTAAATCAGTATTATAACCAAGCATCTGTTCCGGAAGGGGGCGTACAGCACACATTTTTGCGCCCTCCAGATTCGCATGCAATTCCCCTTTCCTCTCTATCCCCTGTTCTCTGAGAGAGAGAGAGAGAGAGAGAGAGAGAGAGAGAGAGAGAGAGAGAGAGAGAGAGAGAGAGAGAGAAAAGGCAATTTTAAAGAAATACTAACAAATACCGAAACATAAGTCATATACAAATGTATTTACGGTACTAACCGTTGACTGAACCCAACCTCTGCAAAGGGAGTGAACAACACTGAACAGCGACTTCCGTGACGTCCGCACGCTTGACAGACTATCCTTGTTTGTGCCCGTTGAGAGTGGCGAATCTTTGCATAACCATCGAATCCGCCCTCAGGGGAAAGAAGTTATATTACGCTTCCTCTGTGACGCTATATTTACTCTCGATCCTCAGTTCACATAGAGGTAGAGACAACACACAGGCACAGTTTTAAAAAAAATCGAATACATGAGAGCTGTCAGTAAAAGCCAGAAGTATCCATGGATTAGAATTGTTTTCCCTGTTTTTTTTTTTTTTCATCGAATAACAAACGTGCCCCCCCCCCCCCCCCCCCCCCCCCCCCCCCCCCCCCCCCCCCCCAGCCGAGATCACAATCGTTTGTCCTATTACCCTCAGGATTATGACTAATGTCCCGTTTATTTTCTCCTGAGGAAAACGGGTATTGTTTTGTGGAAAACAGTAATAAGAAAATCAGTCATGATCACTCTTTGCCTTGTCAAGGGCATGCACACGAGTACTATTGATATTACTATGCCGCCTACCGGTTTGAATGGGGGAAAATATTGATCCGTAGGACTAGCACTGTTACCCCCGTTTTCGTTGTTGTACTCAAGATGAATATTTTTCCACGCGAAATGTGATCCGTCAGCGAATAACAATGAAAAGAGTTATATGGAGAAAACAGCGAAAACAGTTGTGTTCCTTAATTAAAGAAAGCAGGAAAACAGTTCTTATTACGAAAAAAAAAAAAGCTGTGATCCTCATAGATAACAGCAAAACACTGTTTTCCTGAAGGATTATCTCCGCTTTCCACTGCAAAATATGGAAAACAGCAATTATCGGTTTATGACGCTTGCATGCTCCCGTTCTTACTGCGCGCAGTGTTCGTCGTGTGAGACGCAGGAAATCCACCACAGGAAGCATCAACTTTATCCTCCAACACCTTGATTGCTAGTTTAAAGATCTGCTCCCAGCGCCCAACCCTTGCAGATCTTTACAAGATACCTTCCGGGGGACTCGTAGAGTTTTGTTTTCACTAGAAAATTGAAAAAAAAAGGTTTTCCTGAAGACCTCTATTCTTGCCATGGCAAACATGGCAAGGTATCCTCGTCTGGCCTGGGTTTTATTTGATTTCTTTTTTTTCTGTCTCATCGCGAGTGCTACTTCAGAGGCGTGACCACCCCCCACGCCGCTCATTCCAAGTCCCTGTCCACAGCCACACCAAGGCTTGTCCTGCTGCCTCCTGGCTATCCACAGCGAGCAATCATGAGGCAACCCAGCGGAGAAGACACCGCACTACTGTTGAGTCACTTCGGTGGTGTTCAGTGGTGCCTATTCTGATCCAGCGCGGGCAGGACGCTACTTATTAAGTCCCCCAAATGACGACAATCATGGCTTCGTCGGGAAGCAAGTGTAAATGAGCGTACCCCTGAGGGGTACACCGCCACGTCTGTCCAAGGAAGGTCCTCAAGAACGTGTAATTACCAGGCAAATCTCGACACCAAGGGCACAGAGGTGATAAGGAAATCGTAGCCGAAGGCACCATGAGGAGCTACAGAATTTCACATTTTTGTTCGTGCTTACAGATGAGGATGAGGATGATAGATGTGATGGTATGGAGTTCCGTTACAGTCTGAAAATCCATGACAGGGCTATGCTCTATGCTCACTTTCATAATATTTCTCGGCGTCAACCAGGCCCGAGAGATACAGACAACTGGTCAAGAAATTTGGACAGAGACGCATCCATTAAAATGGGTTCCACGTGTATTAGCGTTGTATTTGTCGAAAGATAAGAAAACCGGCATTCATAAACCAACACAATGAACAATATTACATGTAAACAATGATTTTTACTTTATTCTATGAAGAATGTTACATTTTTTTCTGTGAAGTGAACATTAATAATGGCTTTCTCAAGCAAGTTATCACGCACAAAAGGCACGCTACAAACTGTCCATGAAACATCTGACACTTAAACCGCAAAACACAGATATAGACGATGTTCAGAAACACACGCAACTCTCAAGACTCAATACTAGTTCATTATCTGAACTCGGCTCAAGAAATTCACTCTTCGATACGATAAGAAAACAAGCACATGAAGTATGATGAGAAATAAACACAGGAACTGTCCCTCCTCCCCACCCCACCCCCTCCCGACCTTACAACCACAGCTGCACAGTCTTTTCATCCCTCTCTCTCTCAAACCCCCCCTCTCTTCCGCCTCCTTCTTTGGGACAGCGTCAAGTTTGCGGTTTGTTAAAAAAAAAATCTCTACCCTGTTAATGAGGGAAAAAAAAGCGTTTTAGTTAAGAAAAAGAAAGAAGAGATCTCGATGCAGCGCCTCAATTACAGCACCATCATCATCATAATGAGGAACAATCGTTTTTCTCAGCCACAAGATTTTCTACCACACGTTTATTTGACTCTTGTACATCTTGATCAAAAATGAAGAGAGAGAGAGAGAGAGAGAGAGAGAGAGAGAGAGAGAGGGGGGGGGGGGGGGGGGCTCAACAATACTCTCTCCTCTCCCAGATTCTGAACCTCACGAAGATGAGGTTAACGAAACTTCTGAATCAGGGCGTTTGGAAAGCAGGAGGAGAATGGATAGGAAAGGGAGGGAGGTGGGGGGGACGTGGAGATTAGCTTGAAAGGAAGAAAAGACTACGGTGAATATATGGAGCGAAGGGAGATAATCATAAAACGACGAGAGAATCGAAGCCCGGCTGAAGCCCTCGGCAAGAATTAAGCATCTGACACTGCTCAGCCAAGTATATCAACTTTGTGCGGTCATTTTCCTGGGGGCCTGAAGCAGCTCACCTGTCGAAGTCTTTAAAGTCATGGCTTGTCAGATCGTGTGGAAAGGAATCTCCTCCGCACTGCCGTAACAGATAGAGATAGTCGATAGATTTCGATGGAGATCACCGAGGCTACTGGACGATTGTGAGACTAAAGAGAGAGAGAGAGAGAGAGAGAGAGAGAGAGAGAGAGAGAGAGAGAGAGTAGTGTGTGAGAGCTCGCACCTGTGTGTGTGTGTGTGTGTGTGTGTGTGTGTGTGTGCGTGCGTGCGTGCGTGCGTGCGTGCGTGCGTGCGTGCGTGCGTGCGCGTGTGTGTGTGTGTGTGTGTGAATTCGTGTGTGCACGCCCACATATTCGTGTGTATGTGTGTGTGTGTGTGTGTGTGCGTGTGTGTGTGTGTGTGCGCGCGCGTGCGCGCACGTTCGTGTGTATATACGTGTGTGTGTGTGTGTGTGTGTGTGTGTGTGTGTGTGTGTGTGTGTGTGTGTGTGTGTGTGTGAGCGTGTGTGTGTGCGCGTGAGAGTGCGTGTGCGCGCATGTGTGTGTGTCTGTGTGTGTGTGTGTGTGTGTGTGTGTGTGTGTGTGTGTGTGTGCGTGCGTGCGTGCGTGCGTGCGTGTGTGTGTGTGTGTGTGTGTGTGTGTGTGTGTGTGTGTGTGTGTGTGTGTGTGTGTGTGTGAGAGAGAGAGAGAGAGAGAGAGAGAGAGAGAGAGAGAGAGAGAGAGAGACTGTCTGTGTTATGTGCTTTGTGTGCTATGCATTGAAAAAGAAAAATAAAAT
>JADBJO010001009.1:228320-233320 GCA_016801955.1 Conus betulinus
CACACACGCATGCACGCATGCATGTGCACGCGAGCATACACACACACACACACACACACACACACACACACACACACACACACACACACACGCACGCACGCACGCACGCACGCACGCACGCACGCACGCACGCACGCACACACACACACACACACACACACACACACACACACACACACATAAGAAATAGGGGTTCTTTAATAAAGCTGACAATATAACGGCATTGCAAACGAAGACAGTCACCCCCTCCACCCACCCACCACCCAACCACACACACACACACACACACACACACACACACACACACACACACACACACACACACACACACACACACACACACACACACACACACACACACACACACAAGGAAATTAACTGTGTGCGCTGCTTTCCCCTATACTCTCTACTTTTCAGGAAAAAAAAAGACAGATTTGCTGCCAACACGGGGTACAATGACAATGAGCAGACAGCGGTGGCAGCCAGACTGTTTCAGAGCAGCCAGACAGCGGAAAGCCAGATTCCACTTGTATGGCATTCCTCTCAACACACTCAAAACCATTTGACCATGTATGGAGCAAAATGGTTGACTAATCTCGCGACGGTGAAGTGAATCTGGGAGATAAAGACAAACCACAGCTGATCGCGTCTGGAAAATGTGATCCACCCAGTTTAGAATCAAAGCATTAGAGAAAGAGAAGGATAGGAAATCATAACCACTCAGCAATCACCCGTGCATTACACCATTAGAACGTCTCCTGTGTCCACCCTTCTATTTTATGACCATGGCAGCAATTCCCATGTCAATAAGGTAGTGAGTTGCTGGTCTGGCATTCAGGTGCCATGGCTGAAGAATTTATTATCGAACATTTTGAACAGGGCAGTGAGGTAAGTTTACAAGAAAAACATCCTTGAAATTAAATAGCTAAGTGGCTATGCATAGCTATGCTTTCTAGAAATATAGCTGTGTCATACAACATCTAAATACAGAAAGAAATGGTGGCGTTCTTTCTCATGAAAAGTGAGCCCCAAAGTTGTGTGCCCCTGTGAAAGACGTTAATCTATCCATTTCTTCATTTTTTTTTTCAATACTGGCGCATTCTTTTTGCAAACAGGACCAACGATTGGTCATAAACACAATTGTAAAATTTTTGTTGTGCAGTAGACTTGAAAAACCTTCCATCCATAACGACGAGAAATCGACTAAAACATGTATGTCACGACCCAACCAGCGTTTCTTTTTTTATTTACCCAGAAACGTCACGTCAGTAAACGACTTGGCAAATAGCTTACGCAACATTTAAAACTCCGCCCAAGCCCAGATGCTGGCCAACAATCGGGTTAAATGGAGGGTTCTTGTTGGAGAAACCACCTGCAGTGCCCCTTCGACCCGGGCGAGTTATGGGACAGGAGAGAGAAGACACAGTATTCAATTAGCCGTCATTTTCCCTTCACATTACATTCAGCGGAACATCTAGCTAAAAAAAACTTTCATTACTTAGTCGAACATTACTGTCGACTGTGTGCGTCAACTAGGCATGGCTCCAAAATGGTTCTGGTGCTTGGTGACCAGCTGAACGACATTGATAAGAGCAGTTCAGCTCCTCCCCTCCCTCTTCTTAACGCTACACCTTTCTGCCACTCCCACGAAACACGCAAGTCGATGCTCCTAAAGATCTTGCCCTCCTCAATGATACCTAACATTCCCACACACAGCAAGTATCCACAAACTACTGCAGGTCTGTCCCGCACCATTACAAATATTGTTATTCTCCATCATGTCTGTCCCAGTCTTGAGAACTGGATGACAAGCCATCCCCTCCCGCACTAACAGAAAACCATAGAAATACCCAAAACAATAATGCATATCTGTTGAAAAAAAAATACTCACATAGAAACATACAAATTAATTCCCGAGCCCAGATGTACCATGTACTCACACAAATGATGCAACACGCTCAACTTCAACACTTACTCTGTCCCAAGAATAGTCTCAACAAGGTAGGGATCGACTGTCCTCCCACAATGTTACACGCGCGACTATTTCATCTGAGATCTCAACTTCTCAAAAGTTTCAGAGTGTCACAGGCCTAACTGATTATCCTGATCTCCTCTGTTGAACTGAGAGCGATTGTTCTGCAAAGGAGGTACACACTTGAAATGTTAATATGACGATCTCCAAGGTGCATTCAAACGAGCAGTTGTCTTCTCAAAGGCCTCTGAGGACAATGTTTAGCTATCTGCTTTGTACAGCCACAAACAAACAAGCAAACAATCAAAGCGAAAGAAAATGACATAAGGAAGTCGACTGTGCTGCAGAAGAACACATGTAGACATACCTGTTGTTGGAACCCCCCCCCCCTCTCTCTCTCTCTCTCTCTCTCTCTCTCTCTCTCTCTCTCTCTCTCTGTGTGTATGCAAGTAAATCCGTCAGCGTCCTTTGCATTTTCTTTATGTAATCATAATAATAACGATAATAATGAGGACAGTTTCAATAGCGCCCATCCTAACAACGTAGGCTACAGGGCGCTTTACAAGTTTTTTAACAATTCAGCATATAAAAATATATAAGCACACACACACACACACACACACACACACACACACACACACACACACACACACACACACACACACACACACACACACACAAACTCTGCGTTCACGAGTCATAGACACATACACACACACACACACACACACACACACACACACACACACACACACACACACACACACACACACACACACACACACACACACACACACACACTGGAGCATAATGTTGCATACATAAACACATTATATGACCAGTGAACAGCTCATTTGCACACGAGCAAAGTATGCAAACGACATGTAGTTATTTAGTAATATTTCAGATGGTATCCTGCGACTGGCGAAATAGTCATTCAATGCAGCAATCTCTTCGATACTTGTCGTGGCCATCAGACAGCAATATAAACATTTTATCTCCTTCAACAACTTTCGAACCCTTTTATTGGGGGTCGTGGTAAATTTCACCGCGCAGCTAGGCGTTTGTAAGTTCATTTCTGGCGAGTGAAAGTGTTTCTTATAGTCTACCTCGTCTCAAGGACGGTCTGGTGGCTGCTTTTTTTTTTTTTTTTTACCTGTGAAATGTGTTCTACGTCTTTCGTATACAGTTTTTTTCCGAGGCTGTGAATGGGATTTCTCAGGGTTTTGCCATAGAGACATCTCGCCAGCTCTTTCATGGAGATTGACATGGACTGGGTGCTCCGATCACTTCGCATTTTTTTTTCAAATATTCCCATCTCTGTTGAACATGCTGATCAATATTTCAGGTACTGTCTCTGCATCAGTCGTCCTCGTGGCATAGTCAGAGAGTCTCAGAATGTGCATGCATCCAGCATTACTCACACAGCATTCAGAGGGGCAGTAGGATCAATCGCTTTCCCTTTCAAGCCAGGCTGGTCAGAGGAATTTTCTGCATTGGAACTTTGGGGACTCCCTCTCAGCACTGTCTTTTGACATACAGGGTCTGCCTACACCGTGCGTACTGTTTTTATTCTATACGCTGAAAGAATTGGACGATCATCCCAGCAGGAGTTTACATTATTAGCAGGGTATTTGGTTCCCTCCACAGAAGGGCCAAGACACTTTCAGCATGTGCCTGGTCGTCAGTTCCGATCACTGCTGCTTTCAGCACAGCAGGTACCCTGATACCCCAGTCTTGTTGGTTATCTTGCCTACCTGTACCACTGGCTTTTAAAGTTGCTTACCTGTAGCTTGAAAATCTCTAAGCTAAGGGATACCTCGGGGAGCTTGAAGATGTTTAAGCTAAGGGATACCTCGAGGAGCTTGAAGATGTTTAAGTTAAGGGACACTTCGGGTAGCTTAAGCTAAGGGATACCTGGTGCAGTTTGAACAGTTTGTGTAAAAAGATAGGGGACACCTCGAATGCAATCGTGTGCCCTCAGGCCCGCTGCCCTGGCTATTTCTGTCAATTTCTGACATGTTTGCACACGGAAAGAAGAAGTCATATCCTTGGTAAAACTATTCCTGCATGACAAGGCTTGGAAGATACTTCAAATCGTTTGCTGTACCTCACAATACCGTAGGCCCAGAGTTTAAGGCGGACGTTGTGTCTAATGATGAACTGGTATGAACTATTCCAACCTCAGGTCGGTAGTCACGAAAACGGCGACGATAATTTCTTCAATGGAATCGTAATGTTCAAGAGAGCTATTTTCAAGTATGTATACCCTCCAAATCTTCGCTTTACAACGACTGTAAACATTTACAGCTCTTCCTGAAGACAAAGGCATTCTGAAATGTGCTGCTTAGCTGTCTTGATTCTCGTCAGCTTCGACAGCAAAGCATTGCAATCTAAGTCTTAGTAGTTGTCAAAGTCATCCCTTCTGTACATAAATAAATGCTGGCAAACCAGAAGTTCTGTGTGCAAGACCATCGTTGCGGATTCTTTTGGGCAGGTAAAGAAAAACTGTGCTCCAATTCAAGTCATCTTCGTGACACTTGTTTGCTTAAATCATTGTTATTATTATTATAATGAATACTTACATAGCGCCTATTATCGGCTAGAAACCAAGCTCTAAACAAGCCACACTAGTTTACACAACAGGATGCCTACCTGGGTAGTGTCGACCGAAGAGCTGCCAGCTGGCGCTTCATTCAGTCGTTTCCGTGTCATCCAGTCCATATCCTTCACTATTGTTCACTCAGTTTCCTTACCTACTTCATTCTTTCCATTTCTTACGCAGGGTGCATGCTATGTGTAACGTGTCATCCATACCAACGGCCAAACTGGCCTTCTATTCCTAAAGTTGGTGATGGGATTTTACGTGTGTGTGCAAGATGCTATGCGTGTGTTCACACACGGAACCTCGGTTTATAGTTTCATTCGAAGGACTGTATGGGAAATGGAGTCAGAACCAATGTTAACTCCGAGGGGAAAATCCCCTTGTACCGAAACGGCCCGGCGGAGATTCGAACTCGCAACCCCA
>JADBJO010001009.1:238320-248320 GCA_016801955.1 Conus betulinus
GCCTAGATAGAAAGACTTTTGCACATTTAAGGATGGTATAGTGGATCCAGCACCACTGTCAGACGTTTCCATTATGAACCATCTGTAAATACTTTTAAATGATTTGGATAAGTCTTTTCGAGATGTTCTCGAATTTCATTTACTAGAATATTTACATTGTCATCTTTCTTCAAAGTAGTATATTCATCATCAAATTTTTGCGTTGAGATGCTCCCATGGGGGGGAACAATAGGAACCTCCGAAATTGCATCAATATCAATACTACATTCTGACATAAGCTCACAAGTGAAATTTCTAATTGGCTCTATGTATGATATATATTTTTTTAGACCTTTTGGGGTATTCCTTGTTGGAATCCATAAGAATTTCATCACTAACAGTTTTTTTTTTTTACAGATAGGCCTCTTACAACGTATTTGGACACATCCAACGTTCGTTGTTCATTAAGAGGTAAAATGTTTGTCTCCTTATAGCATTTCACTGTGTTTGTGTGCACTGGAACACCCAAAGCTAATTTTAAAGCTTTACTATCTAAGCTTTGCATTTTCTTTAAAGGTAGTTAGATGCAGAGAAGTATACTTCCTGTCCGTATATTAATTTTGATCGGACTAACGATGTATGTAAATGTAAAAGTGCGGTACAGTCTTGACCCCATGGTTGACAACATATAATTTTGAGCAAATTTTAATCTTTTCCTAGCTTTATCTATCAAATTTCCAATATGTTTTTTCCAGTTCAGCTTCGGTGTTAAAAACACTCCTAAGAACTTGACTGTTTGCTTATATTGTAGAACATTGTCGTCAAGAATAAGGTTGGGCAGAGCCTTTGGGTTTTCGCCATTATTAAAAATCATTAAACACGTTTTCTCACCAGATAATTCAAGACTGTTCTCTTTCATGTAAGCAGACAATCTGTCCAATTCTCCTTGATACATTGTCTGTACAAATTTTACTGCCCTTTTATTCGAGTGCTTCCTTAATGAAGTATTAATCCAAATGGCAATATCATCTGCATACTGCACTACATTGGTGGTTTTTGACAATGCCTTTGGGAGATCATGTATAAGGATCGTAAATAATAAGGTGCAATAACAGAACCCTGGGAAATACCCATATCTATTTTCCTGAATGATGAATATATTTTTCCAATTCGTGTACATATATTTCTTCCTTCCAGAAAGTTTTTTTTTTATGTAATCATACATATTCCCAGAAATACCAATATTTTTCAGTTTATACAATAATCGAGCATGCCAAACACGGGTCGTATGCTTTCTTCACATCAAAGAATGTAGCTAGTGTACTTTTTCTACGTGAAAATTGCTTTTTTATATGAGAAGTTAGTTTCACTAAATGATCAGTTATGCAACGCCCTTTTCTGAATCCAGCTTGCTGAACTGGAATAATGTCATTTTTTTCACAATAATATAATAAACGTGTTTGTACAAATTTTTCAAGAAGTTTACCAACATGGGATGTTAAACCAATGGGTCTATAGCTATTTACAGATGTTCTCGTTTTACCTTCTTTTGGTACTGGTACTACCACTGAACTTTTCCAGATTGTAGGAATAGTGCCGTACGTCCAACATTTTTGGAACAACGAATGTAGTAATATTTTCCACGAAGAAGGCAAGTGACGAAGAAGCTCGTAAGAAATACCATCTAGGCCCACTGCTGAATCATAAGATGTAATGGATTCTATCGTTTTTATCTGACCTGTATTGAAGGAGGAACGTCAAACAGATGTGTCCGTCATAGTTTCCAAGAGAAGTCTCATTGCTTTATTTGGAATTCTTTCTAACTGAACAAGATTGCTCTTGGACAATGCTGTCAGTCCTGCTTGATACAGTCGGCAGAGATGACGTTGTTCAATGCCATTTGCTGCCGTTGCTTTAATGGCAGATAGGTCCTTTCTGCATTTAAGTACAATGTTCTCAACGTGTTTTCTGAAGGCCAGCAGTATTCCATTAAAGCCTATAACCAACTAGTGTAGGCTGTCAGTCAATTCAGTTTGTATTAATTTACAGGAAAGTGGTGACAGAATGTGTCCTGACGTCTTGTTGTTGTTGAGAGTGCAGGCCAAAAAAAAATGTATGATTGTAGGGTTGATGGACGATGCAGTTCTTGACATCGCTGAGCAATGCTGTTCAACCGCTGCCGAACTGCTTTCATTCTCTCTTGAGCATTCTTTGATGCTTTCGATATCAGACCGTCATTTGCTGGTGTCGACACTCGATAATTTTGTTTCCATTAGGTGTACAAGCTTTGCGTGTGTGTGTGTGTGTGTGTGTGTGTGTGTGTGTGTGTGTGTGTGTGTGTGTGTGTGTGTGTGTGTGCAAGCGCGCGCACGTGTGCCGTGTGTGTGTGTGTGTGTGTGTGTGTGTGTGTGTGTGTGTGTGTGTGTGTGTGTGTGTGTGTAAGCTTTCGGCGTAAACATTATATACAACAGGGAAGAGAAGAGAACCTCGATGTAATCCCATGGAGAGTTTATAAGGCTCAGACATCTAGTCTCCAAATCGTAGGATGATATTTTGCTCTTGACGTTCTGCTGGAATTCCCAAAAAGGAGAGGCCTGATAGCTGGCACTCAGTCAGGGCCACTGTCTGTAGGGAAGCAGTCAGCGATAGGGAATTGTCATTTACCTCAAGGCTTGCTGGTATTAGCTCCCAGGTTAACACAATACAGTCCTCTCCTTCCAAAATTTCCACACTGCTGTATAATCATCCCCCTTCCTCCCCATCTTTCATGCTTTTATCATTATCACGTTAACAAACAAATTTGATGCAGAATATTGCCTTGCCCTTAGTATGGATGTGGCAGGCAAGAATAGGGTGGGAGTGTTTACAGAGCAATATTCCAGACATTAGGCCATCAGCAGATCTCATGGCAAGAGAAGTATGGATTCGTGAGCTTCCCATTGCTCTGAGGTAAGACAAACTCCCCTAATGTGCGAAAATATGGCGTTCGAAAGGAATGGTGCTGTGAATGTACTTCTGCCGCAGCTAAGTCATCTATACGCAGATGTAGATTAGGAGAAAATGCAGGCTGTTCCACAACAGGAATTTGGCGTTCCTGGAGAACAGTTACTACAAGAGCAGAGCAACAATGTGAATCGTTGGGTCGGTGGACAGGTTTTTCCCATGGCTGACGTGATCCCCATCACTTCCTGCTTCTGTACTGAGTTACCTGTTGTGTCAAGAATGATCTTGTGGCAGACTCCATTTGAGGCATCTTCCCAGGTGTAATTCCATAACCTAAGTCTGACTTCAGAGTAAAGGGTAGTCTCATATCTACACAAATACAGATTAAGCGAAAAGAAGTCTAGTGCAACCCTTGCCAACCACAGGTGGCACCTACTGTGTCACGAAATGCTGATCTGTTGTTTGTTATATATATATATAACAGGGTAAGTTACCTTCATTTTAAGGATCTCAATGGCTTGAATAAACAGGGCTCTTCAGTCAATGTCTACCAGTTAGGTCATTGCAGATCTGCAAATACAGACTAAACGCGAGATTTGTTACAGTTGCCAGAAGGCTGAGGCAAAGGATTGTATGCATCCAGTTCTGATGGGTAGGATGCTTATCGTGGGTGTCACTGTCAAGTTGGTTGCTGTAAAACTATTGAGACCTTTGCACCCAACTTCGTAAAAAGTCTTTAATGAGTACTAAATAATATGGATAACACTCCTTTTCCGCCAAGCAATCCCCTGTGAAGGCTATGGCTACTATGTCCAAGGCCAAAACTGTGTTGTCAGCTTTTGCGCAGGTTGCGTATCCAGATGTAAATCTGAGTAATTGGAAGACTCAGTTCCTTTCAGATCTCTTACAAGGAACTTACAATCCGTTGTCCAGTTTTCGTCTGTTCGAATTTCACCCTACCATGCGAATTTAACGGCCGCCAGCACCAAACTGTGTGTACTCCCTACCTGCTTGATGTAGTTGGCGTAATTGCAGTTAGCGTATAAACTGGTAAATAGAGAGCAGCAAGCATTCCTTTACTTTCCATGCAGCTTCGTGGGTAAGACTTATCATGGGCTTGCCCATATATATTCCTGGTATCATTACTTGCTGCTGAATTTCCAATCACAGAAAAAGCACACACGTTTCATTTTTGAGCCTCCTATCTTCAAATGACATTAAGCACATAACAGCAGAAACACTGAAATTTCATTCAATACCAGACACGAAAGAAAAAAAAATTATGTTCAAACACAACGTGTGTTTTTGCGTGTGAATGTGTCAAGTCTTCAGTAGCATCACAACCAACGACACACATGTGTTACATGCTCACAGTGTTAGTAGTAAAAAGGTTGAATTACCTGTCAGATACAGCTGAAAGACTCTCGCTGCAACGCAAAATGCCGTCTGCTCTGCAAACTGTATTTGTTTTAAGACTGACATTGACCATGAAAATAGTATCATCTTTGATGTTTCTGTAAACTGAAACCATATCTCATCCCACTTTTTCAAGTATTTGGCGGGAGAAGGGAGTCACGTCCATTCAGAAGCGCAGTGTCTTCGTGGTGCCTATTCTGTCTTCTTCTCTCGGTCCTCTGATCAAACAAGATAGAGCTGTGGAATTCTGTCCTTACTTGTAGCCTACTTAGCAGAATTTCTCTTTTGGATCCTAAATATAGACGAGATTTTCAACCGTCTTTCTGAAGCACAGCACTTAATTAGGATTGATTTAAAAACCCACTGACAAATCTTGATTGATTAGGGGAGATTGACCTGAAACTGCATTCAGACTTCAATTGCCCCATCCCAGTAGATGTATACGTCCCTTGGGTCAGTCACTAACCATGTTACTTTGGTTAGATAATGTCGAAATGGCCCGTGACAGGTATACCCATTTTGATGGCATTCTTGCTGCTAGCTGGCGCCAGCACCTCCCAGGGATATCATAAATTATTGAGGCTATGCGCCTGACTAACCATTCCTCCAAACGGTTCGTTAGCTCTCGGGAATTCAAGTAAAAAAAAAAAAGAAAAAAAAAACTGTCTGAGGCATGTTTGAAAAAAAAAGTCCTGTTGTTTCACTTTGGGTCTGTTGAGTCGCTACGAGAAAGCCATCCCAGATTTTCTTCCCTTTGCTGGTACTTATTCAGACCTCATACTGGGAACAGACAAAGTACTATTCCATCGATGTGATGTAGTTCTCTTGTGAATTCAGAATGTAGTCGCTTGATCTCTCAGTTTACGCCTACCAAGTATGCCCTTGCCCTTGGCTGTCCCGATTGTTGTTAGAGACAATGGATTCTGTGATCCGCCCTGTGTGTAGAGTGTGACAGTATTTCACATCCTGTTGAGTATGCCTGCATCAGAAAGAATTGCCTGACAGAGAGAAACAATAAAGTGCTATTCAAAGAAAGTGTCACCTGCATCTGAGCAATTGCAAAGCTCCTGAAATATCTCTTTCACAAAAAAAAAACCCATCTCTTTCTCAACCAATCTTTCTTTCACAAAAAAGTATGCACAACTTACGAAGAATGAAAAACAAATGTCACTTCATACAATAAAAAAATCATTAATGGTCATTTAAAAGTCAATGTAGAATAATTACATCAAAGTGGTTATTACATTCAACAACAGATTTCCATAGATGTTCGTTACCTTATGTTGAGATTACAAATTCACTGGTATAACTGTGTGTGGCGAGCTGCTATCACTCTCGTACAATAGATCAGTGGGATATATATTTGCAGTCATACTATTAAGTCTCTTAATAAAGCGAAATAGACATAACGAAGATGTAACAAGCTTTCAGATTAATATTCGTCCAGTAAACTAATTCGATCATCGACATCAAAAAACACGAAAGCAAAGCCAGCAGATGCCATTTACTCATTGCACAATACATCTTGATGCATGCCTTGTATATCTTTAAACTGAGGAGATCACACACACACACACACACACACACACACACACACACACACACACACACACACACACACACACACACACACACACACATACACAAACACACAAACACAAACACACACACACACACATACACTCACACACACACACACACACACACACACACACACACACACACACACACACACACACACACACACAACACAACACACACACACACACACACACACACACACACACACACACACACACACACACACACACACCCTAAGTCCAGCACTATTGACATCAGTGAACTGAACATACGATGTATACGCTTCCTTAATGAGACATATACCAGCACAGAGTGTACGCCAATGTTTAGTAATTAGACTATTGATTTCCTAAAGCCAATTTTTTTTTTCGTAAAATGAATATTAGAGAGAGAGAGAGAGAGAGAGAGAGAGAGAGAGAGAGAGAGAGAGAGAGAGAGAGAGAGAGAGTTAGTTCTATAACTACCTAAGATTGGGATGAGAATCTCAATACTTTCGGTACGTCATCACCATAGTCATCAAAAGCAGGTGGCCTTTAATAAAGAAATGAACATAACGTGCCGACCTGTTTCTGATAACCAGCGTGAATATTTACAGTCTGAAATTGCAAGCAGGACATTTCACGTCCTTTTTTTTAAACGACTGTCTTTTCTCTTCCCCCTATCCATGTTCTCCCTGGACCTGCCGACTGTTTTCACTGCTGCTGATGGCAGTGGTGTGCCACACAGACCTATACTCCTGTCATACTGTTGAGCTCAACGAAGGTACTGAAAGAGTGGTCAAGGCGTTTAATGAAGATTAAAAACAAATATCTGTCTTAGCGCCTACTCACCTATCCAGCACTAACTAGAATTAGACACTAAATCGGTGTTGAACTGACTTAAAAGCATTAAAAAAAATTAGAAGCACCTGATTTTATGTAACATACATAATTTCTATTCGAATGGTCGACGAAAATAAGCAGAGTCTTCACATTTTGAATATCAATGGAGCGCACGCTTGCACATACTAAAAAAAAAATGACTGATCCCTATCATCTTCGTCCGGTTTATCAGGGTTTTTTTTTTTATGTTAAACACGAAAATCAAGTCATGGTGAAGCATGATGCAAATGACCACGACATAGTGAATTAGCTGGTCAAGGCTGCCAGGGAGTAGCTGCTGGTTTTGATTCGTTCTTGTCCAGGGACTCCCAGAGCCCAGGTAGTGCTACAAGAGATGTGACAGACTGAGACGCTAATCCTGTGCGCTCTCACACCATCCACAACACAAAGAAGCATTACTGTAGCAGTTGACGTTCTGTCTGCGGTGTCTTACTAGCTTTGCCTACCCTGACGTCCAGCATGAATTCGCTGGTGGGATTTGTAACTCTACAGCTGGTCTTGAGCGTTTTTTACTGAAAAAAATCTACCGAGTAAACTGCCAAGTTATCTTGACGACGAGCAGACAAGAATACCGTCAGTAAAGAAAAGAAAAGAAAAGCACACACACACACACACACACACACACACACACACACACACACACACACACACACACACAAATAACTATGTTTTACTTGAACTTAAAGTAGCATATTGTTAGGCTCATACACAGATCCGACAATGAAAGTGAAAGACATGACAAGATCTCTGCCAAGCAGCAGGGGGCCATGAACCGAAACAAAGCAAAACAAAACAAATTTCTTCTCTGGATCAGGTACCCAGGTCTGAAAGTTATCCTTTAAAGTAAGCAGCAGCAGCAGCAGCAGCAGCAGCACCACCAGCAGCAGCAGCAGCAGTTGTAAAAGTAGTAGAAATACTAGATGTAACAGTGGTGGTGGTGGGGTGGTGGTACAGTAGTAGTAGTAGTAGTAGTAGTAGTAGTAGTAGTAGTAGTAGTAGTAGTAGTAGTTGTTGTTGTTGTTGTTTGTAGGTAGTAGTAGTGGTGGTAGTCGAAGTGGTAGTAGTAGTAGCAGCAGCAGCAGCAGTAGTACAGGTGGTAGCAGCAGCAGCAACAGCAGCAACAGCAGCAGTACTGATATCAGTATATCACTCCTGTTAAGGTGGTCATGTCTTTATCCGCGTCTGTTGCTTTGAGTACTTGTTTGCCTGTCTGTAAACAAGATAACAAAAAGCTACAGAACCTGTGTTGTGGTGAATCCCTTCAATCTTGGCAGTAGGCAGTCTCTCTCTCTCTCTCTCTCTCTCTCTCTCTCTCTCTCTCTCTCTCTCTCTCTCTCTCTCTCTCTCTCTCTCCCTCTCTCTCTCTCTCTCTCTCTCTCTCTCTCTCTATGAAGGGCGTCATTTTGTTCATCTGTCAGAGCGATACACTCATCAGACAATTAGCATGGTAAAGGAGGCAATGGTGACTGAACGGTAGTCGGAAGAGTCAAAAGTAGTTACTAGCAGGAAAAGCATGGCCGCCTGAACAAAGTTTTCGATGAACAACTATATGGGAAAATTGTAATACTGGCTCAAGACATCATAAAACAATCGAACAGCAACAGGTTGGAAAACGTAGAAACGACCACACCCTTACAATGGCAGCACGAAAATGAAGGAACTGGTGGCAACAGTACATACAAAAAAAAAAAAAAAAACAATAAAAAGCTAGAGATGGAAGTATTCTTTGCGTATCGATTCAAACATTACAAGTCACAAACATTAGGAAATTGCGACGAATTTAGCTAAACAAGACACCTGGGAAAATGTAGGGTGGGAAAGGAAAATGAGGTGTTGATTAAAATGATACTTGTGGTTAAGAAACCCTAGAGCTTTATGAACAACATTCATTTGGAAAAAAAGCACTGATGGAAAAGGCAAAGCCGAGGGAAGTATGCATGCAACGAAGAGCACAAAGCGAGGAAAGCACTGTGATTTAAAGTTATCTTTGCACTGAAAAACAGCACAGTTCCAGGAGAGAGTAAAAAAAAAAAACACACTTGTGCTACTTGATGGAAACTTGCACACACGCAAACCCTCACTGTGAATCGCCACAATATTCACACGTGTGTGTGTGTGTGTGTGTGTGTGTGTGTGTGTGTGTGTGTGTGTGTGTGTGTGTGTGTGTGTGTGTGTGTGTGCGTGTGTTTTGTTTGTTTGTTTGTTTAGTTTTACGTCTTTTCACATGGCGTGTTTTTAGACGATTGTGATATTTGTAAAAATGATATACATCAAGATGACATTGATATTATTATACAAATGAAAACATAATTGAAAATAAAGCTTAAATCAGTGAACATGAACAGCATAAACAATGTTTGCTTAAAAAATACTGACATCTCATACTAATGTACTGATAGGACTGCGAAGTAAATATTTTGATACATTAGCCAAAAATGAATGATTTGAAATCAGAGTCTTAAAATCATCAATTGTAGGATTATTTGGCAACTGAAAATTGGGTAGGTACTGCCGCATAGTGGGACAGTTAAATAGTACATGAAATGTCAAAAGTCTTTCCCCACATATGCATTTTGCAGTATCAACATATTAACATTTTAATGAATTATATTTAAGTCTAAAACACAAACTGGAAATTTCCGTTGGGAAAAAACGTTCAACAAAGACATGCTGTAAGAGGTGTGCCGATTTGCATTATAACCCACACGAGCTTTGGTGTCTTTTTCTAAAAGATTATAGCATTCCTTTACAGACAAAGGAATATAAACGTTTTCACAACGAATACTTTGTCCTGCACCTCCTCTAGCTACTCTGTCTGCCCATTCATTTCCATAAATCCCACAATGTGATGGAGCCCAGTAAATGTTACACTGGAACCCTTTTGAATTAGAAAATGTATGAGATGATTAATTTCAATTACTAAGTCACATCTGTCTCTAGACTTCATGGATTTCAGTGTGAATAAGACAGACTTAGAGTCACACACAAAAAAGTATTGGAAATATAACCATAGGAAGATTAACAATGTATCGCAGTGCCATTAGAATGGCTACCAGTTCGCGGTGAAAACAGAATGACCTGCACCAATATGGAACGATTTTTCCGTCTTTAGACCAGGTATTACAAACCCAGCACCAGCCACATTAGTGTCAATAAGAGAACCATCGGTATATACCTTCAAATGGTTAGAATAATTTGAA
>JADBJO010001009.1:255820-283320 GCA_016801955.1 Conus betulinus
AAATAAGATTGCCATAGGCACATGGAATGTGAGAACACTGAAACAAACTGGGAGACTGGAAGAAATCACCTATAAAATGTAAAGATACTGCTGGAGTATCTCGGGATTTTGCGAAGTACGATGGCAGAGCTTTGGGGAAACAACCACTCACGAAGCCCATAAGTTGTACTTCAGTGGAAGAGAGGACAGATATGAATGAGCATGGTGCAGGTTTCCTCGTTACAAAGACGCTGTCAACAATGTTATGGGATGCCAGCCAGTTTCATTCAGGCTCATCACCATACGACTAAGGGCAACCCCCTTTAACATCACCATCATACAAGCATACGCCCCAACTTCAGAGTACTGTGATGACGATGTAGAAGACTTCTATGACTAACTACAGGGAGTGGTAGATCAAGTTCCCTAGAAAGACATCCTAGTAGTGCAAGCTGACTGGAACGCCAAGACAGGAGAAGAGACATACAAGAACTGGAGGGGCACATGGGGGTCGTTTTGCAACAAGAAGATGAATGACAGATGCCTCTGACTACTAGAGTTTGTCAGTTTCAACAATCTCATAATGAGAAACACTTCTGGACACCTAAAAGCATCAAGACGATGGACACGGCACAGCCCAAACGGACCATGCCACAACCAGATTGATTACATCGTACTGAAGAGGGCGTTTTCAGTCAAGCGTGAACATAGCAAAGACAAGCAGCTTCCCGGGAGCTGATATAGGATGTGACCTTGGCTTGTTGATGATGACTTCCTAACTACGTCTGAAGACAATCAGGAAACAGAAGCACACACGGCTCAAGTTTGACTTCGAAAAGCTGAAAGACCTAGAGGTAGCAGCGGCCTTTCTGGCCATGAGAGGCGGAAAATTTGCAGCACTCTCCATCCTTGACGTGGAAGAGGATACAGACACACTTGTAAACACCTTTAACACCGCGGTGACCAAAACTGCAGGTGAAATCCTCGGCAAACATCGCCCTGTCAAAACGCGCTGGGTCACAGCCGGCATTCTACATTTGCGCAACAAGAAGAGAGAACTGAAGAACGAGAAAAATGACTCAGATGGAGCTAAATAGCATAGAGCAGTTAGCAGGGAAATAACGGAAAATATGAAGAAAGCAAAGCAGAGATGGATAGAGGAGCAGTACCAAGACACTGAAGACAACCTACAGAGAAACAACAGTAAGAAAGCATGCCAACTTGTAAAAGACCTGACAACCTCTAAGCAGCGACGAGTTTCCAACGTGCAGGACAAGCCAGGGAGGTGCCTCACAGAAGACAAGGCCATTGTCAACCATTGGACAGAATACTGCTCTGAATGATCACACTTCAGCACAACAGGTGACAAGCAAGTCCCGAATGTCCCCTCAGTTACAGTGACAACTTCCCAATATTGCGTGGACGTGAAAGAAGAAGAGGCAGCAGTTAAGTCCTTGAAACTGGGAAAGTAAACGGTGGTGGAAAACATAGCAGCAGAGTTTGTGAAGGAAGGAGGAGATGCCATAATCAATGCCCTCACAGTCATTTGTAACAAGATCTGGCAAACTGGTGAGTGGCCAACACCATGGGCCCGATCTCTGATCACCACTTTTCCTAACAAAGGCAATTTACAACTTCACAAAAATTACGAAGCTTTTGAACAGACTGAAGCCACAAGCAGAGAATATCATTGCTGAAGAACAGGCAGGGTTTAGAGCAGGTTATAGTACCACCAAACAGATTTTCAACATGAGGAAATGTGTGAGAGATATCATCAGCATCAGCAGAACCTGTACCACATTTTGGTGGATTTCAAGAAAGCCTTTGACAGGGTGTGGCATGCGGCCTTACTGGCGACCATGAGACTGTGCGACATCAACGCCAACCTGATCAGGACCACAGAATACCTCTATGATAAGTCAAGCAGCGCAGTCTTCCGCAATGGCACCATAGAAGACTGGTTCAAGACAACTGTTGGAGTGAGGCAAGGCTGTTTACTTTCACCCACTCTGGAGAGAATTATGACTGACGCACTGGAAGGACATCAAGAATCAATAAGCATTGGTGGGCAGGATAGTTACAAACCTATGCTTTGCTGATGACATGGACGGGCTGACAGGAGAAGAACAGGAACTAGCCAACCTATCAGAGCGCCTTGACAAATGTTTTACAGCATTCGGTATAGAGATCAGCGTCGCAGAAGACAAACTGATGACGAACAACACCAACGGCATCAGCGCTAACATCGCTGTCAAGTGAGAAAAACTAGAGAAAGTTCAGAGTTTCACGAATCTCAGGCAATTGTTTCAGATGAGGGATCGAAACCTCTTGAGTTGCGCAAGCAACAGCAACGCTACCCAACTAAGACCCATCTGGAATGACAGACACATTGCAATCAGTTTCAAGATCAGACTGATGCGCTCCCTGGTCATTGCAATGTTTCTCCATGCCTGTGAGACGTGGAGTCTGACAGCTGAACTTGAGAGACGGATTGAGGCTTTTGTGATGAGATGCTTCCATAACACCCTAGTCATCTCATACAAAGCCCACATTACCAACTTTGAGGTCCAGATCAGAGTAAGGCAAACCGCTAAGCCATACGAAGACCTGTTGTCCATAGTGAAAAGAAGGAAAATGAGATGGTATGGTTATGTCTCAAGATCAACTGGACTTGCCCAAAACATTCTGCAAGGAACAGTGCGAGGAGGCAGAAGGAGAGGAAGACAGAGAAAGAGATGGGAGGACAACATCAGTGAATGGACTGGCCTCACACTTGGCAACTGCCTGAGAGCATCTGAGAACCGGGACAAGTGGAGGAAGCTAGTTGCAGTCTTCTGTGGCGACCCAACGGTCTTCACGACTCCCGGATAGGTTATACGTAAAAGGTGATAGGAACAGTGATGAAGATGATGATGATGATGATGATGATGATGATGATGATGATGACGACGATAATGATGATGACGATGATGATGATGATGATGATGATGATGATGATGATGATAATGATGACGACGACGAAGACGACGACAAAAATGATGATTATGATGATCTGAAGGTGATGCTGTTGATGACATTTCTGCGTGCCTCTGTGCACCAGGCTTCATCCAGCTAGGTTGCCAATTTTATTCAAGGAAGGATTATGTGGTGGTCACTGTGCCAACGGGCTATCCAGTGGTCATGCTGTCATTCAGGTACCTGGAATTCCAGTCATTGCTGTACAGTTTGGAGATTGCAGTGAAACAGGTGAGTTCTTTCTGCATGCCCTGTGGTCTGTGCCATCTCCACGGTTTGACTCAAAGTATTACCAGTTTACCCAGACGCCATGTTAGTTATTGGTTTTGCAGGCTTGATGAGTGGAAGCTCGTGGGTTCGGATCCCCTTGACCATCGTTTATTTGTGGGATTTGTAACCCCATGTGGCCCCCATCCACAGTGATGTGCATTACGGGCTTCAATGTAACGTAAAAGGATATTTTTAGAGCGCTTTACTTCGCGAGAGCCCAAAGCGCATATTACAGAAACATGATAAAATAGTATTTCTAACTCAAAGCACACACACACACACACACACACACACACACACACACACACACACACACACACACACACGCACGCACGCGCGCGCGCGCGTGCGAACAAAACATCACACACACACACACACACACACACACACACACACACACACACACACACACACACACGCATATAGGCACACGAGCGCGTCAAAACAAGTAAACTCGCGCACAGAGATAAGTGGGTATCGTTAATCAGTCCGAGGAAAAGATCTCTTTACGGATGTTTTAAAAGACTTTTAAAGAGTCCGTGTTACGCAGAGACGAAGACAGACTATTTCACAGAGGAGGTGCCAGGTAAGAGAAAGATCATTGGCCTGAAGTTTTAAATGGGAAGACCAAAACTAACAGTGATATATATCTACAAGCTAATGCTGAATCACAGGTGAGACCCTATTCATCCGACTTGTAAAAAAGAGATATTCAGTAAATAAAGAGCTTGATCCAATACGTGACTTGTCTGCTGTTTTAATCGCAATGAACAAAAAAAAAAGACACGTTAAAGATTGAAATCTAATCTTTGGGTATGATCAAATGTGTCAGTTGATAAGGAAAGTTATTCTTAAAGCAATTCTGATAATATCACAAAATCGTATTGCTTTGTTTCCTTTTTAGCCATAGAAATCACTTGTGCTATTACCTCTCCCCCCCCCCCCCCCAGCCCCCCCCCCCCCCCCCCCCCCCTAAAAAAAAAATGATCTGTTGCTTTTTGTAGAACTCAAAATCTACTGAAAAATTAAATGCATTTTTTTTTTTTACTTTGGAACAGATTATAGATGTAAATATTTGCATCTACAGTTTATTATAATATTTTCTTCATTTTTTTCGGGTTCAAATATATTTTGTGACCCTCCTCTGCTGCTCTGGTTACTTCCCTAATCCTTCTTGTTTAATGTTACTTCGTGCGGAAAGCTTTCACTGAACTTTGCAACGGTGGTTTAATTGTGTCTGAAACTTAATTAAGTAGATGTTAATTGCGCCTGAAAATTAAGTTGGAATTACATTTTCCGTTAACAGGATTAAGACATTGAAATACAATAGTGTAACCCATGACCACACACACACACACACGCACGCACGCACCCACGCACGCGCGCACGCGCGCACGCACGCACTCACGCACGCACGCACGCACGCACGCACACACACACACACACACACACACACACACACACACACACACACACACACACGCGGAGTTGATCTGTATTTCTGCTAGTAAAGATGAAGCAGGCTCATCTTAGCGTCACCGTCGATGGATATGAGAGTTTAAGAACTTGAACAGCTGCGGTGAAAAACAAACAGATATAACATCCGAGAAGACGGCAGATGACTTTTGATTAATGTTATAAAGAAGATGCACGCTCAGGGGCTTTAGCAGTGAATGGATGACATCAAGGAGCTGACATTCCTTGTCACGGCATAGTGAGAAACACCAATGCTAATCCACACGATGTATGCATGCAGGTCTTCTTTTTATGTCTGGTGCAAACTTCAGTCAGCCTCAGCTCAAGTTTTTAAACAATGAAATTATCAATCACTGCTATTAAGTGGATGAATTACAAAGCCGACAACAACCAGGTCTACGTGTGTATGTGAGATTAAAAGAAAGATATGTATTCTATGTATTTTGATACGTGTGCATTTAAGTGTGTGTTCATGCATGCATGCACGTGCGCGCGTTTGTGTGTGTTTTGTGTGTGTGTGTGTGTGTGTGTGTGTGTGTAGTATATGCGTGCGTGCGTGCATGTGTGTGTGTGTGTGTGTGTGTGTGTGTGTGTGTGTGTGAGAGAGAGAGAGAGAGAGAGAGAGAGAGAGAGAGAGAGAGAGAGAGAGAGAGAGAGAGAGAGAGGACACATCACTATCTGACGTGTCGGTTCTGTTATGACATGTGACAGGGGTTCTGGTTCAAACCAGTCATGACAGTGCGAGCAGACAGCCAGGATCGGTCGGCCAGGTTCCTGACCGCGTCAGCCTTCTGTGTGACGTTTCCTAGGGAATTTCGTCACCTTGGTCATGGAGATCCCTCTTTCAGAATTCTGTTCAGCTTCCACCAGGTCTCTCTCTCTCTCTCTCTCTCTCTCTCTCTCTCTCTCTCTCTCTCTCTCTCTCCGTGTTCTTCTCTCTCTCTCTCTCTCTCTCTCTGATTGAACTTCTGAAACACACTTGCAGCATACATGCACACAACCACCACATAACCACACTCATCATACTCACTGCAATTATTGTTGTGTGAGAAGTGTAGCTTGTGCGAATGCTTCGAAGGATGACTGGAAACATTAAAGACCAACGCAAGACGCAAGTCCGTCACCCGTGAATGGAAACACAGATCTGATGATACAATCTTGTCAGCTCTACACGCAATCCGTCAAGGTACTTATTTCCTGTTACTTCTTCTGGTCAGGCAAATGATTTTGGTTTCCCACTCACTACCATACCCTGGCATCTCCTGTCTCAGCTCCGGAACCGACAAGTCAAAAGGAGCTGCAACGTCATGTTACCTCAAGGCATTTTCAGAGGAAACATGGCGCCAGTGCCGAATCATTTCGGTGGTATTTCGTGGTGTGCCTCTTCTGTTCCAACATATGCAGCAAACCATCTACAGAGCCCACTGCTGACGAAAATAATCGCTAAGCTGCCGAGCCAGGATCAGTGAGCGTCTTCTCCCGCAGGGAGCCATCACGTCCGTCCAACGACTGCGGCTATGAACTTGCTGATTCCGGTGACCTCCACACTAAGTCATGAAGGGCATAGGTGTAAAGGGAAAATTGTGAGGATGAGTATGAGAGAGATGATCATGCAAAGGGGGTCTATACGGGAATAATACAGCATGACAGTACTGTCCTCTGTGCTTACTTTCATAACAAATCTCGCACCAGCCAGGCCCGAGTAAAACGGACACGTGCTGTGTTGGTCAGGAAATTTGAGCAAATACACATCCATTGACTGTGTAAAGCTCTACGGCTTAGGCAGCTGAATCCATATCAACTCCACTGTGGGTAGGAAGTGATCGGGGCAGAAAAATACCACAAATAAATGGTTATTATGGAATTCGAACCCACGACCTCCAGGGAACCAGCTGCGCTGACCATTACGCCATAGTACCTAATTAGCCTAGGACTCTGATATGACTCTGGATCGTCCCATCCGCCACTGTACTCTGTTAGACTTGGACAGCAAGTGGTAGCAAGATATATCCCCTGGACTGCCCGTCACCTAGTGCGTTGATTTGCTGCATATTATAACTGTCGATCAAATGTTATATGTATGCGAAAACGCCGAAGTATTTTTTTCTTGAAATCGTGATGTCAGTATCCTGTTCTGGCATCAATGCGGAGGAATGCGTATCATCAGTGACTTCTAGAGTTTCATGTTCATTTGAAAGGTGTGTGTGTGTGTGTGTGTGTGTGTGTGTGTGTGTGTGTGTGTGTGTGTGTGTGTGTGTCTCTCTCTCTCTCTCTCTCTCTCTCTATATATATATATATATATATATGTGTGTGTGTGTGTGTGTGTGTGTGTGTGTGTGTGTGTGTGTGTGTGTGTGTGTGTGTGACGTCAAGCTGACATCGGGAAGAAAAAGTCCCGCGAGTCATTAAGGAATCTTTGAATAACTAAAAAAAAAAGTTGACAACGAAGGTGTACCACTTTCCAGTTTTTGCCGATTGGATAGCTTTATAGCAGAATGCAGAGACTGATCTTTGGCTGTCGGCTGAACTGAATAAAAAGAAAACACCACAATAAACGGTCACAACGACAATTACAACAGCAGCAACAACAACTGGATCTTAGTAAGCACGACTGAGATTCCTCTGTTGTCAAACTGTGGGTCAAAATTACACAGCAGCTGTCACTGACGTCTTAGGCACCTGTGTCTGACAGTTAAGATAGACAGCTGATAAGAGTTGGATTTCCATACGACTTTGGGACTCTTCGTGGGAGATGCACTAAGAATAGCCTCGTACAGACTTCTTTTGTTGAACGTCGTCATCGCTGGAATTACTTTCAAGATACTTCCTGAAGTGATGAATGTGAAGTCAGTTTCATTCAATGCCCGATGAGCGTAGTGCAGACTTCTGTTCCCTGTCTGCTGCTTTTGATCACAGCTTTACATTTCAAAGGCATCACGCCCATTTCTGCAGTTGTTCCTGCTTCCCACAGTTTTGTGCTGAGCTCTCGGAGTTCTGATTGACTGTCTACGTTAAGGATCACTGCACCGACAAAATGTAGAATACGAAGAAGCCAACATCTAAATTAAAAAGAGGATGGGATGGGGGGGGGGGGTGGGGGGGGGGGGGGGGGTTGCTGGTGTCCAGAGGTGTTCCCCTCAAAAAAAAAAACAGCAGCAGTTCCGCCAGTCAGGCAGAGCGGTAAGTTTGTTGCCGTCCTTTGCCGCTCTCCTGTATCATAGAACGATTTCCCATCATTAAAGACGAGTGGTCTGTTTGCCAACATATCCACATTTGCCTTTCTCTCGTAACACAGAGCAGTTCTGTCCGTCACCGTGGAGGTCTGGTAGGGTTGCTGACACTGTTCATTTACTTTTCCTGTGTAGGAGAACTGCCACTACCTATTACCTAGAATGTGTAGTAGATTTACCGACATGAATTCTATAGCTTTTTTTTTTTTTTTTTATTATTGCTGTCTTTTCAGAACAGTTCCCTCCCAGAACGCGTCAGCAGCCAGTTATGGAACTGCTCTGTTCCTGACTGGGAGGACTTCCGGCACCACTTCGTCTGCAACTTTTTTGTGGACTGTGCTGGGGACGAGGACGAAGCAGGCTGTCCCTACACCCCATGTTTTCCGAGAGGGATTCTCCTGGGCCATTCTTGCTACGTCTTCAGAGCGCTGTACAACATCAGCACGTGGACCTCGCATCAGATCGACTGTCGCTCCATAGGTGGGCATCTGGTCAGTCTGAACAGAGTCCAGGAAACAGAGGAGGTGAAACGTCTTCTGAGTCAAACCCTGGGATATCTGTGGTTTGACTTTATTGCCATAGGTCTGTACGCTGCCAGTGCCAGTCTGCCGGACAAGTGAGGCGAAACGTCGCTCCATATCTTAGATTTAAGTTAGCTGAGACGACTTACAAATCTCTCGCGAGTATATGCCAAAAACGTGTTTTTTTTTATAACTACGTCGACTAAAGCAGTCTAACTCAAAGTGTGGAAAACACATCAGAAGCCTAGTTACAAATGAAATTTTAAGTAATGGTCTTCTTCGCTTTCTTGTTAAAGGATTGTCCTTCCGTAGATTTAAAAATCATAGTCTATCGTGAAGCAGACAACGATGTCAAACGAGGTCATACATCTTTACCATCACCAACACCACAATCATCATCATCTTTAACATCATCATCATCATCATCATCATCGTCATCATCATCATCACTATCATCATCATCATCACCATCACCATCACCATCACTATCATCAGTCACCATCATCATCATCATCATCATCATCATCATCACTATCACCATCATCATCGCTAACACATCATCATCATCATCATCATCATCATCATCATCATCGTCGTCGTCGTCGTCCTCGTCGTCGTCATCATCATCATCATCATCATATCAACGTCAACATCATTCTGTGCAAGCAGGTCATAGAGTTACCGAGGCAGATGCTTAGTTAATCAAGGACTTTACCGTTCTCTGTTCTAAGCTATTTATAGCAGGCCAGAGGTTATCATTCAGCTTATTCCATCATGACAGCTGTCTGCCGCTGAAATATCCTATTAGTAGTCCCTAGAGATAGTCCTGGACAGGGAGCCATTGCATGGTTAACGCCCAGTGTCACGTATTTTATTGTATTTGATACCTGGAAAACATGCTCTCTGCTTTCAGTGTAAGTAATGATTTGTTATTCTGCATAGCCAGTTTTTAAATCAAACAAAAACAAGAACTGATAAACATAATGCACAGCGCAGACTGAGATTCTTTGACCTAAATATTGTACTGCCCATGTATCATCTCTCTCTCTCTCTCTCTAATATATATATATATATATATATATATATATTTACTTCTGAGGTTGTCCAACCTGGAATGACAACTCCTCAGAACAAGAAAAGGAAAGGTTGAATAAAGCACGATTGTGACGTGCAAGAGAGAGAGAGAGAGAGAGAGAGAGAGAGAGAGAGAGAGAGAGAGAGAGAGAGAGAGAGAGAGAGAGAGATGAAATGAAATGAAAAATAGTTTATTCATATACATAGGTCATAGCCCCTATATGAAGGGGAGTGTGACATATTTAAACAATTCAAGACAAAGAAAAATGTACTGAATGGTACCATAAACAAATGCTAAAAAAAAAATCAAACTGTGCTAAGAACACAATACGTCTCTTATTTTAAAGGCGTGATAAAGCAGAAGACTTACATTTTCATTGGTAGAAACCATCAGCATACACAAGCGGAAGAGATCGACAGGGCTGCTCATAATATTTTTTCTGGAATAAACTTTTCTCTAATATTCTGAATAGCTTGGCATTCTAACACAAAATGTACTTCGCCTTCCTTTGATTTTCTGCACAGTGAACATATCTAAATCATGATCCGTATGAACCCTGTATATTAGGTAATTAACTCTTATCTCTGACACGACAAATCGGAACTTAGATGTGATCTATGTCAAAGATCGACTGAGTTTAAGGGTTATGTATGGCTTAACAGAATGAGATATCCCATTTGACAAAGAGCACATTTCAAATCTTTCACTGGTTTGGTTATGGTGTTGCCATTTCTGCCAGCTGCAAACCAGTCAGTGTTTGTCTGAAGCTAGGAATAAACATCTGAACAGTTCCTACTCCCTGATTAACCCAAACATGACCATAACAAATTTAAGCAAGCAAACTTTAAACTGGTAGCCCACTTATGATTACCTTTAGCATCAAGACGCAACGGTGTCAGATATGCTTATACGGTAGTCTGTTTTCTTCCATGCAGATTAGCTTCAACCAACACTTTACACATTGAAGAAGAGAATGACTGTAATTGGATATGTGTTGGTTTCACCATAAATCAAATCATTTGATGTACGTCTGTCTACCCCAAGAAAACGTTTGAAAGCATACAAATAAACCTTTTCACAATGTTCAGCAGCTTTTTCCAAGCCCCACAGCTCAGCCCCAGACTGAACAACAGGTTTTTTTTTTGGAATAAAATGTTTTTTAGGAGTATTTCCAAGGAATGATTTTTAAGCATATACAGTTTTTGCATGACACTTATCAAAGCGTTCTTTCCACGACTTGCTAAATCCCTATGTGCACCTGCAAAACTCATCAATCTTGTCAAAAAATATATACCAAGATATTTATAGACATTTACAACAGGCATTATATATACTATATGTCCATCGTTCTCTAGCTGCTAAATATCCTCTCTTTCTGAAGACAATAATATTAATTTTATCTAAATTAACATGCACATTCAGATTGAAAGCTGCATTCGGAAACTGTTTATCTGGGTCTGTAGTCCAACGACAGTTTCAGACATTGAAATGACATCGTCAGCCAACAGTAAGATAAACAATTCAAAAGCGTCAGGCAGAAACATGCTCCGTGCCTTCGTTTCCTTACACCTTCTAGAGCTAATTCATTCATCAATAAAAGAAAACAATACCAGGCTACAAATATCAGCTACATGAACCACCCTGCTTAACATCAGCAGTGCAGTTTAGAATATCCTATCCGACAATTGTTGTTTTAATTTTGATTCTATCCCTCTCTCGTCTTTGTACAAACTCTGGATACATTTAAACAATTTTCCGGACCCTCTTATTCCATTCTTCAGTAAAACAGGCCGAAGTAGGTTACGATTTATGGAATCAAATGCTTTTAGGAGGTCAATAAAAGCAACGTACAGGTTTGATTAGCAGCAAATTGCTTATCTATCAAAAGCCCATGAGCGTGAACATGTGGTCAGTTGTGGAACAGCCCCTTTTAAATCCTGCATGTATATCTCGGTAATATCGTCTTCTGTGTCCCACGCTTGAATTCTGTTATTGATCACAGTACCATAAAGTTTACTGCTGATATCACTCTTAAAGTATTGTGTCTATAATTACTAGGGTTATTTGCATCTCCTTTTTTGTACAGTGGTAGGATAAGAGACTCACTCCAGATATATGAAACACACTCCTGTCAAATAAAGCATTTCAAATATTGACCAAAAATCGATAATATCATCACACGCATATTTAAGAAGCTCACCAATTATTTCATCTGGTCCACCAGTTTTGCCCATTTAAGTTTCTGAAATGCTTGAAGGATTTCGTCTTTAGAGATGGTGCGATTATAAACATAGTTATCCTCATTATTATGTATCACAAAGGTGTCACTTATGGCATCATTTGAGTCAAAATTTAGATTTTCTTTTCAAGTAATGTTTTAAAATGTTGAAACCAATCATAGATTGTAATATGATTCCTTATGTACCTACGCTTTTTGAGGAGAAATTCTGTTGACATTACTCCAAAATTCCTGTTGATAATTTTACAGACTCAACTAAAGATTTTACAATACTATGATTGACAACATGTTCCTTCATTTTATTAGGTTTTTGTACTCTCGTCTACTTACGCAGTATTCAACACGATCACTTGCATTCAATATGTGCCTTCATTTCTTATGTAACATTATTACTGTTCTTTTCTTCACACTACATTCCTTATCATACTAATCCTGTGATTTAAATTTATTACTGACCACAAAACTTTTTCACACATGTTGCTGCATTTTTAATGCATTTATTAAACATAGAAAGCACTTCGTTAACATCGACATCAATCAACTCAATGGCGGCTTTCAGACATTAGTTTGTATCCTCAAATTTATAGAATGCAAATATAAAACCTGCATTTTCTGAATTCCAAACAAATGCATATCTCTCTCTTTTTCTCTTTTTTTTTTTGAAACAGGAGCGTTTCCATTTAGTACACGTAAGGACATCCTTACAGGCATATGATAAGAGTCAATTCTTTCCCAAACAGCCATATGACAAAAATCACATAGAATCGAGAACAAATCGCATGGCATCACAAAAATAGTCAAACAACACTAATGCGAACGTCAAAAATGTACGTGCAGCAACCATGTAAGTCGCCATCACACATACTGTTCAACGAGCACAAATTTAAAGGAGTACATCAATCTAGTAAACATTTACCGTAAGGATTTAGAACTTTGTCTTGTGACTGTCTTCCAAAATTTACCGAAGCGCTTTTGTAAAGTGATGTAGTCTCGCTGGGAAATGAAGTAATATTCGACGTTTTCTGTGAATATCTCCTGCCAGCACAATATACACATCCCCTGACGTGACGATGCAGTCGTTGATACAATCTTCCAAATTAACAATCCCATTATTGACTTTAAAATGTATAAAATGGAGAGCCCTGTGCACATACGCACAAACACATATTATCTCTTTAGTAAGATCAAACAACGGTTTATCTACTCTAAATAAGAGAATGTTTAAGTAATTTGCATCTATGTTTGTCACATGTTGTCCTGACGCTTTTCTAATTAAGCAAAGAATACCACCAGAACGTCTCCCTTGTCTGAACAGCTTAACGGCAGGTTCACTGAACCTCCTAGAGCCTGGAAACGTATCAGGCGTAACATAATAATGAAATGTTTCGACAAGACAGACAAAATCGTGAGAACAGACGAAAGAAAAAAAAAATGTGCCTTTTAAGGTTTTGACATTAATCCCTGGATGTTCCAATGTAAGAACGAGAACGTTTTAAATGTACCGCCTGTATCAGCATCATCAACAGAAATGGCATCATCAAAAACTGTATTTGCAACATTAACAGTGATGGCATTATTAGCCTGACATTGGCATTTTTTATGGTTGAAAGATCATGACCGTAAACACAGTTGGCGTCAACGTCAACGCTGTCACTGTCACTGCGACGACCCGAGCACATACTGTCAGCATGTATGTTCCCCTCACCTCTGTCACTGCACGTGAAACTTGGGTCGCCACTGACAGCGACCCCAGCACAGCGATACGGTCACTGGCGCTGCAACGGCCTGGGTACATGCTGTCAACCTGTTCAGAGCCTCCTACCCCCATCACAGCACGTGCCCGTTGACAATGATGCGCGCTCGCTTCTTTGTATACACGGATCAGAAGGACAGGCTTGAAGACGGTGTAAATGTTAATTTGAGCCTCCGAACTTTAGACATGTAGATGTACATGGTTAAATTCATAAGTAATTGGATTGACACGATAATGACATTTTTCAGACGTGCTATTTTAGGTGAACAAGATTATCGTGATACCGACCTCTCTGTCCATCAACAATAAAATGATCAAAAACCATTGAAGCCTGACATCCTTGTTTTTCTTTTGTCCATCAGATGAGGAGACAGTTTGCGTCGGATTTCACGCATTCGTGAAGAAATCTTCACCCAAAAGATTTTTGTGCCTTTCAAATTCTTCTTGGCGTTTTAACATTTGGCTTTGTCCTTGAAGAAGGTGCACCTGGCGATCACTGGGGCGTTGGGTTTGGAGCTCGGTCTGTGGACTCTATCAAATTCAGTAAGGCGAGTCATCCCCAGCTTGTCTGTGATCAGGTCTTGCAGTGCATCTCCACACTGCTCGCTGGTCTCCCCGTCCCTCTCTCCAGATCGTAGAAAATGAGGTTATTATGCCTCGACCTGCCTTCCAGATCATCGAGCTTCTTGCCGAGATCTTCTACTGTGTTCTTCACAATGTTGTTGTCTCGCTTTAGCTTCGTATTTTCTTCTTTCAGCGTGTCTACCTCTTCTTTCAAATCATCCATCTTTACCCTTATCCTACCACAATCGTCACGAATCTGTTTCATGTGCTCTCTAATCAAGCTCATTTTTGAGTTAAGGGAGTCGTTCATTTCAGACATGGTTTTCATCATCTGAGACAGGGTTGGTTCTTGATTAACACACGTTGGAGTACTCACTTTCGGAGAGGTTGCGGGGATAGAAGCGCTGCTAAGATCAGAAAACGCTCCTCTATGTCTTGACTGGCGCAGAGAGCCATCACTTTTCGTAGGGGTCCAGGGTTTGATTCCACATCCCCACACAGTTACAGAAAATCCAAGTAGAAAAAGTGAATGAGGAGCAAACCTGCCAAGACACCGGCATGTTTTGTTTGAAGCCCAATGTCGGAATCACGAGAATGGCTTGAACCTGACAAAACATAAAGTTTATAAAAATCCACAAAAAGGAACCCAAATTTCTACCTAAAGCACAAAGGTTCAGCTGGCATTGTCCTTCAGCTAAGCACTTGCAGACAATCAACTCTCAACAGACGATCAAACACGGTTAATAGGAGGGAAAAGCACTGTACACAGCATGTTCTCAGTAGACGCCAATCACACACCCCCGAGAGAGAGAGAGAGAGAGAGAGAGAGAGAGAGAGAGAGAGAGAGAGTATTATACTAATGAACACCATTTTACAAAATAATCACGTGATCGCGCGATGAAAATACAAAACGTAGAAAGACTCCAGAGAAATCAATCATGTTTGCACCATTTTCTTTCTTTTCTTATTTACATAAGCCCTCTGCTATTTGAATGTCAGCTCCACTGATGGAGAAAAAAGACACAAAAAAGCACGATTGACACGGGGGATATCGAAATTGTGACGAAACACCTGATAACTTTTATCAGCAAGTTACAGTTTCTGTTCCGCTGCATTTGCAAATACGTCCAGAACACTTATGTGCAAGTGTCTGATCGTTTGAATGTAACTTGATCGTTTGTTTGTTTACCCCCTACTCCTCAATGTTAGCATTCGGTGACCTGGTGGCTGGATTGGTAGGATGCTAGCTTGCTTTCTGCCGGAGCTGATGGTTTGGGTGCACTTTTTTTCCCCCACAGATTACCCCTGAGCCAGAGTCTGCAGGCTTTGTCAAAGGAACCGTCCAGTCATTGGCCAGGGTCTTGTAGAACCTGGTCTGCTGGTACAGAGTACCATTTCAATGTCTTTCTTGGCCACTGGCTCAGTGCTTGTGTTGACGAATACATCCACGCAGTCACTCACGCAGTCATACACTTGTCTCATTTCTTTGATTCATTCTTTCTGCCTTCTAATCTTTGTGTACTGGAGAAGCAATCAACATTTCATTCTGAACTTTACGTAATAGTGCTGGCTTTAGAACTCATTGTTGATCTGTTGACCATTGTTGATAGATTTTTAAATTAGTGTTACAAACCCTGGTAAAATTAACGAAACTCCATAATGGCATGATGTTCGAATCAAAACACATACACTGTAAAATGTCCGGACGTATTGGAGCTGACTTCTGATTCAGTTGTATTGTGCATTTTACAGCAATGAAGGTTATGATAATTTAATGACACAATGTGTGTTTTGAATGAACACTAACACGGTGAATTCACCCACAACTCTTCTTCTTTGTTAGAAAGATTTACATCTACTTTTCTCCTCCAGATTCTAGTTGTGAAATTATGTCTCGTGGTTTAAAGTTTACAGAATTGATGCTTAACATGTGAAAAATTCAGTCAAAACTAAATATAAACAGAAAGTGTACATATGTTCACATGAAATGTCTGTTTTCTGCTCTCTCTCTCTCTCTCTCTCTCTCTCTCTCTCTCTCTCTCTCTCTCTCTGTGTACGTGCGTATGTGCGTGCTCTGTGCATGCGTGTATGCATTCATGCTGGCATACATGTGTGTGTGTGTGTGTGTGTGTGTGTGTGTGTGTGTGTGTGTGTGTGTGTGTTTGCAGCAGTCTTACTTCCAAAATACCAAATGGACAGTATGGTGTTCTTAATCAATACAACAATGTAAAAAAAAAAAGAAAGAAAAGAAAAACAGTTTGTGTCAACTGGCCAGAATGTACTGATCGATAATTATCTTTTCTGTCGGACTGTTGTTATGAATGCGAGTAGGATTTAATTCCCTCCCATCATCCACAAATGTCTCCCTTACCCACCACTTTCCATCCTTTTGACCCCCCCCCCCCCCCCCCCCCCCCCCCCCGACACACACACACTTTTTGGCCGTCACAGTTGTGATAGAACTTGAATACAAATTTATCGCACCCCTTGTTGCTCTGGGTTTCATGCACTCCCTGTACTCACACATTGAACTGGTGGCGGGTCTGTTCCCAATTATTTCAATCTCTTTGAATACTTATCGTTTTGATTTCACTTATTGTTTGAGTTATCCCTCTGTTCCTTAGTCTGTTTAATTGGTGTTTTAAAGCATGCCCCTAGCTAATGTTTTTTGTTTTAAAACTTTGCAAATCATGCTCTCTGACAATGTGGGATGGATATTGAAGCCTGATGTTATCTGGTTCATTATGTGTTGAGGATCACAGGTGTCATCTTCTGTTGTTTGAACAAGAAATGTCTGTTCATGTTTTCCAGAGTACTAAGATGTTGTATTTTGCCTGCAGTTCTTTACTGTGCTTTGTGGCACAGGAATTTAATAATCATTTGTCTTTATCATTATCACCTTGGATAAATACTATGTCAGGTTGTAGATAAATCAAACTGCGTGGTACGCAGCTTTTGTACTTTTTTTACGTTTGCAGGTACATGTATTCGAAAATGCCTCGCTGGGATGATGGCACAATGGCTTACGTCCACAACAGCTGGCCCTTCTTCCCCTCCATGTGTGGGTATTTAAAAACTGGGGTTCATACTCGACCGGTAAAACATTGTCTGTTCAACAATATAAAAGGAGTCAGTCATAGTTTGTGTGAATTTGAGCTGACGCCCAGTACTTCCGAGAACACGCGCCTGATCACAATCGAAAACCTAACAAGAATCACACATTTCCCGTGAAGCACGTGCGGTGTTCCCAGGGTCACGTGTCACACAGATTTTTAAGCTGTGACTCGCAAAGCCCCTGTTACGCCGGAGACAATGCTGAACCGAAGGGAGAGGGGGACAGGTCTGGTGTGGCCCAAAGATCTGAAGCGTGTAGGGAGAGTGTGTGTGCCCGTCTTTTCAGTGTCACGAAAGCAAGGAATCCGTTCCCTACCCCTGGTCTGTGATCACCGACAGGACTGTGAGGGCAACAGTGATGAAACGTTCTGTGTCTTTCCACCCTGTCGTCGTCAGCAGTTCCAGTGCAGGAACAAACAGGTGCATGGGGGAACAGAGAAAGGGACTAGGTTAGGACAGAGTGCCGGGTTTGGGGGAGTCATGGGGGAAAATGATCACGGTAATTATGCACGAGCACACGTGTGTGTGTGTGTGTATGTGTGTGTGTGTGTGTGTGTGTGTGTGTGTGTGTGTGTGTGAGAGAGAGAGAGAGAGAGAGAGAGAGAGAGAGAGAGAGAGAGAGAGAGAGAGAGTACATGGAAAACAGTGGGTTTTTTTTATTGTTTTAACTGGCACAATATTAAGGGTCTGTATTCACACATGATGATCTGAATTTTTAAACAAACATTTCCAGTTTCTTTGGAACAACCATTTCCACTTCCTGCTAAAAGACTGCAATTGAATCTTTTCAAAAAGCAGTCCGATTCGTTGTGACTCCGAATTGTGCTAGAATATTTCTGTGAACATCTAACAAAAGCGGGTACATTTTAGCCCAAGCGCACCTTAAAAAGTAAATTCGATGATTAACCTCTTACCATAATGCATGTATGCATGAACTCTATGTTAAAAGCAACAAAAATCGTTTGGGAGATCATGGACCTTCATCAAAGTAGAACAAAATATGAATCCATCCTTCATAAGGTCAGTGTTTTAGGTGGAAGCTTTCAATAATCATGTCACTAGCGATAACAGCTTTCTTGATCGATCCTTTCATCTGGATCCGAAATCATGGATCTATATAAAAAAAAAAAAAATTAGGGGTATGTCCCTGTGTCTTTATTTCATTCTTTTGCACCAAACATTGTTAAAATAAATTCACTCAGTGTGTGTGTGTGTGTGTGTGTGTGTGTGTGTGTGTGTGTGTGTGTGTGTGATCTTGCTGAGCAGATGACAGACCTGCACCAGGGTAAAGTGCACAGGTTGAGTGAATTTCTCTGTGGGTTATATTGGACTCATCCACCAGCCATGTTTGAATTTGGTCAAAAAAGTAGTTGTGTCAACGTGCTTAACGGATTTTGAAACCGCGTTTATATGTGAACTGGCACCAATATTTAGTGGGTACATCTTGGGAGCATTCTTTCAGTATGTTAGTGGAAAGAATCATTAGGGAGAGCTTGGGAACTGGTCTTCAGGTAAGACATCCCCACCCCCACCCTCCCTTCTTAGGCACTTTCAGCGCTGAACACTCTTCTAATGTGTGTGTGTGTGTGTGTGTGTGTGTGTGTGTGTGTGTGTGTGTGTGTGTTTACCTGGTGCAGCCGGGTTTCTAGGACACAACCAACTTTGGATGACTGGGAGACTCATGATGTTGCCTTTTTAGATGGATGTTTTACCCACATCACCGTATTGGACACTGCTCTCCGAAGGGATATGCAAGCCTTACAAAGTTCACTTTGGTTCCTTTTCGACTAGCTCCAACTGGAACTCATTTTACGCTGCCTCTGATATTCAGGTTTCTGGTCCTATTCTTGCCCTCCCGGACCTGTTCTGCGGTCGTATGGGACAGTGTATATAATCAGAATGATTTTGTTTCAACGAACCAGAGCTGATTACAAAGGCCAGTCTCATGCCACTTCTCCTGATGATCTCTAGCGTGTTTTACCCACTGCGGATGGTCTGCCGTGCACGCCCAGTCATCCCTTCCATCCAGTTAACCCTGCGTATATGCTCTTAATGTCACAGCTGTTTCAGACCATGATCGGTGGCCTCCTGCGGTGTAGAATGCATTTGCTGGAGCTTCTGTCTATGCAGTGTTTCCTCTGTGGTACTAGCTGCTATTAAGCATTTGGTTGTCTCTCTGTGTACCTTCCGTGAGTTGCTTTGCTTTGCATGAGGAATGCCCCACTGTTTGTTTGCCATGACATAGTGGACATGTAGGGTCATCTCATTTTCCCCGTATGTTTCCAAATTTTGGACCCATGGGTTGCAGTTCATAGGCAGGTCGGAGAGTGAATTTGATCTTAAGAGTTGCCATGTGCCTTATCCCATTTCAGATCAGACTGCCTTGGAATGTGTTTTCTGATGTTTTGCAATATCCATGTTAACATCACTAGACAGTGTACAAGATTCACTGAGTAACCTATCCTTTCTTCGGCTGTTGCTTTACTATGTCTCCCTTTGCTCCCCCTTTGACCATCACTTCATTTCTGTCGACCCCAGCCCCTGTCTTTCGGTTTGTGTGTATCCCGTTATTTGCCTGATCTTGAAGTATTCCTTAGCTGCCTCCTGGTCTTTTCACTTTCTGCCAGTCTGTAGCTTGTGGGAGTTGGTTCGCTGTTTGTGCACAAATCGCTCCGGATTCATACCACCTGTCAGCAAGCAGGTTCAAATGACTTGACTGTTGAGATCATTTTCTGTTAGTTGGTTGAAAGGGGTCTAATGGTTTCTTTTTGCACAATCTTACCTATAGACATATCAAACAGCAGGCGTGGTGGAAGTAGTAGTAGTAAAAGTCAAGACCCACCATAAATGTTCTCGATCATACATTGTAGATACAGATAAGACTGTGCTGACACTAACATATTCTGATTAATTAACCTTTAATTTCATTGACTATGACAAATGATGGTATTTTTTTTTTTTTGCAAATCACGTCGACAGTTCTTAATGCACCAGTTCGTCGTATCTATGAAAATAGTGCTATCCTTCCTTGTAAAGCACGTTTGAAACATAAATGAGTGAAACCACGAACCAGGATCCACTGTTTGATTCAGGCCTGTACCACAATCCACTCCAAAATCATCTGTGTTTGTGCGTGAAAACACACACACACACACACACACACACACACACACACACACACACACACAGAGAGAGAGGAGAGAGAGAGAGAGAGAGAGAGAGAGAGAGAGAGAGAGAGAGAGAGAGAGAGAGAGAGAGAGAGAGAGATGTTATTAGGGCACTCAGAGTAGACTTATTTCAACCTTTCTTCTACAGATAAGCTCAGGGATCTTTTTGACATTCCAGAGTGATATCTTGTCCAAATGATAAAAACGAGTGATCTGTGCAAAATGTGATAAAGATAGTAATTAGCAATAATTCATATCTGTAAAGAAACCATACAGTGTCTGGAAGGCAAAGGAAAGACCCACTGTATCAAATAAAATGTGCATCATCACTGACGCATTGATGATCATGTGTCCTATGTGGAAGGACCAGGTTCCAGCTGCGGCATCTAACTAAAAAAAAAAACAAAAAAAAAAAAAAAAACTGACAAAAAACAAGTAAACAAAAATGAAAAACAAAACAAAACCCTGTGTATGTCGTTTAAGTCCTTAAAGTCGACTTGACTGTTCATTGGCAAACTATGTTAGGTACTGAAAGCATGGAAAACACTGTTGAAAACGCTCTAATGTGAAACTTGCAACATAATGATGATTCCAAGTCTGGTTTCCACCATATCAGCCTTTAAAAACTATGTGTTTTGATATATTGCGAGTTGCAATTGGAGAATGCAAGCAAAAAAAAAAAAAAACCCCCAAACCCCCCCCAATTTCATGGGCTCACAAGTTCAAGAAAATAGGGTTTGTAAAATTGAATGATGTATGATCACGAGTTGAAGAAGATGGAGGGAAAAAACATACAGAATGAAAGGAAAGACAGAAAGAAAGAATGAAGAGAACGAAAATACAAAACAAAAAAGAAAAGCAACAAAACAAAAAAAAACAAAACAAAACAAAGCAAAAGAAAACAAACCCACCTAATATCGACATCCACTCGTATTCAAATGACTTTTTTTTCCTTCAGGTTTTCTTTCCGTTAAAGATCAAGGTGAATGTTTTAAACTCGCAAGTTTGTTTATTTCAACTATTTCGCCTTGATATTTGACAGAAAGAAACTACTTCTCCGCGAGACTGGTATCTAACAGAACTTTGAATGCTGGGGCCCAGAATGTCCAGAAGATAAAAGCATCCAGAAGAACGTTAAAGGACTATTTGGAAATGTTGGAGTGAACGTGAAAGAAATGAATCATCTTCAATTAATAGCAGCTAGCAGCGAGCCAAAGTGAAAGAACTTTGCCAAACCCATTCCGTTAAAGTGTACGTGCAGGAACCGCAAAGAGCTGATAATAAAAAGCAAACAAGAGATAAATAAATCAGACCTAAAGGACGATAATTAAACGATAACCCACCCAAATGAGATTTGATTCTGCAAATGTGTGGGAACTCCATGATGTTAACAGTGGTTTCACCTCTCACGGCAGCTGGACTGCTTGTCAAAAGTAAAAAAAAATTCTCAACAGCAGCATAACCAGCAGAGGTAAAGGCTTGGGGTCAGTCAGCGTCGTCGATTCGCCAGATGACCTGTTGAAAGGTTGGTGTGTCCACGACGTTGACTACGCTGCGTTAGGTCTCACCACTTTGTTCTGGACGAGGGCTATGTTTATGTTGATTCCACATCCTCTTTGCGTACATCCTGTACCATCGCATTTGTTGCTGTTTTCATTGGTGGTGTTTCTGTTTATTTCAACAGTGCTGGAATAATGTGACGTGCCTTATGATCAACAGTTTGCACCCCCTGCTTCTGTTTGTGGTGCTGCTGTTTCACAGAGACACGGGTTTTAACATCTCTTCCTAGGTGAACATTATTTCAGAATGTAATGCGTCACATGATCTTGCTGATCCCTGAGTCAGCTGTTCTTCTTCCACGACTCACTCACTCATTTATTTATGTATTTATTTTGGAGGCATTGTTGTCTTTGTATTTTTTTTTTATAGTCAACTTTTAAATACGTGTTAGCATGCTCTTTTGTCATGAAATTAGAACAGATGTCAGTGTCCTTCCTTTCTGAATGGCTGACTTGATAGTTGGCAATAACACACATTTAACTGTGTGACATAACCCCTTTTCTTTGCTAACCACCATTCTGGAGAAGCTGGGACGGTAGTAACATGTATGATATCAGACAGTGTTGATCTACTACACATGGTTGTGCAGTCTCAGTTTGAAATAGGAAATTTCTGGAAGAGTATACACAAAGACTTGATTCGTGGAATGCATAAATCTCCAGACGGTTCCCACTGCATTAACTGAAACGGAACTTTCAAGTCCAAAACACATGTAAGCGATTTCAATTCATCTATATTATTAGGACGATGTTAGGGACTGAAAAATCTATTGATTCTCAAATCGATGATTTTGAAGACGAACGTGGAATTCAATACAACAGGTATATGGGACAGTAAGAAGGCTAAGATCTGCTGAAGGCATTTAGAAATTACTTTTTAAAGGTCGAGATAATGTATCTCTCAAAGATGAAAATAAGCAACGGTCAGAAATTCATTCTGATTTAACAAGAAAATTTGGCATGAAGATTACAGGGTTTTTTTTTGTAGCATCAGTTATCGGATCAATGGAGCACCTAAGGTGGTACTTTTTTTTTTTTTTTTTTCCTACGGCCGAAATCCGCCTCCTCATTTTTTGGTGCTTCACATTGTCCTCTTCATCTGCCAAAAAAAAACAACAACAAAAAGTGAAAAAAAAAAAATCAAAACCAATTTCCACTACTAATTTTTTTTTTTTTTTTTTTTGCTCTCTCTTCTCCAACCAGTCTCTTACACACCATGCAATTGTCTGTATGTTCTCTCAAATGGACATATTTTTGCTGATTTAAGTGTATTGGCGTTTGATACAAAGTGTCTGGGTTTGTTAATGTTAATGTTCTGGTGTGTGTGTGTATTGGCACTTTCACTCTGATAATATGCTGCTTATGTAAACAGAACAACAACATGAAAACAAAAACAAAACAAAACAAAACAAAAAAAAAAAAAACAAAAACAAAAAACCCAAAAAACAAAAAACAACAAAAAAAAAAACCTGCATTAGTTTCTTTTCTTTCAGTTTTGCCAGAGAGAGAGAGAGAGAGAGAGAGAGAGAGAGAGAGAGAGAGAGAGAGAGAGAGACAGACAGACAGACAGACAGACAGACAGACAGACAGAAGACAGACAGACAGACAGACAGACAAAGACCCAGAAATGCTGATAGACGCTTGAGAAATGTACATCAAACGTTCAGAAGTCTGGCGGATGTAAGGAATGTGGCTGGGATTATAAGAAAAAAATTCAGTTTCAGCCCCCGTCGCTGTGACTCCCGAACCTGTAAACACTCGCGGTAATCATCCTTGAAGAATACAGACGAAAAGGGCTGCAAGGACGACCCTAGGAGAGATGACAAACATGTACAGGAGACAAAGTCAGTGGTCACCTAAGATCTCGGAAATTGGCTATTCCCCAAATATGCTGCCCTTATAGCGAAAAGGGGGTCTACAAGGGAGACATGAGGAAAGCCAAGTGTGTGTGTGTGTGAAGATTACAGTTACTGGGTGTGGGCCAAATTTGATACGCACTGGTTTAATTGGATGTGGAAATAACACGTAACTCATTACTTTATAACAAGACACATGAGTGTGTCTACTAAGATGTATCATAAGTCGATTCCAATAAGTAGCCAACATGGCGGAAAATATATTGTCATGGGTTAGTGTGGTAGTGTGCGAGAGATTCAGTACATGGCCCCTCAAGAGAGGAGCAAGTACGTACAGAGGTTTTGGAACTTCTTCCTGTTCGAGTCAGTCACATACCTCCGAGTCTTTCCTGTGTCGTAGCTGTGTCTTTTTCACTCCTCGTGGTGGTCTGGCTGGTATCAAGTCTTATTGCAAACGAGGTGTTGGCTGTGGATCTTCCTGTTGCTCAGAGGTAAAACCTGCTTCCTTAATTTGCCAAAAATACGATTCTGTGAGCCTTTGGAAAGGGAATGTTTCTCTATTTATTCCACCTTTTTCTTTAATCTTTCAGAGCACTGTAGAGTGGCTCAGGCCGTAAGATGCCTCTTTCCACAGCAGCTGAGATTCTTTTTCATGGTTAGCATCTGCTTTTTGGGTGAGTATTTAAGGAAAACCTGTTCTCAGAATATCTGATGTGTTTTGTTTGGAATAATCTGTTCACAGTCATGAAACAAAGATGTTTGCTTTTTGGTGGACGGATTGAGATTGTCACCACGACTGTTGTGACAGTCACAACACCCTTTCTTCTGTGGTACGTTTCTTTGACGTAATGATGTGTAACTTGCCAGGTGCGTCCCGTGATCCCAGTCCGGTTTTTATAGAAGAGGCTGCTCTCAAATACTGTACTGCAGGATCAAAATGAAAGCAGTCCAGCTCAGCTCGTGTCAGTTAGTGCTCCTCAACAGCAAAACATCATCAGTCATGAGGGATTGACTTGTCTTCAGGGTGAAGATGAAGATGAGTGTCTGCCATGTCTGTATGACGGCACTACTCTTCCTCATACAGAATTCTGTGCTGCCACATCAGTGGTCTTTGACATCGTACTGTCACGTTCGGAATTCAACCAGTTTGGATGAACAGGAAGTGGCTATGATTTTACTGTCTTGTTTGCTGTACATTATGGCATCACCTCACGTCACTGGTGAGTGTATTGCACTTTGCAGAGACTTCGATTCAGGGCCTACTGGCTGCGTCTTTGTGTAAACAAAGCAAATGTCAATGTATTCAATGTATGTGTAAAGAGCATGACGAAAGACTGACAAGGATATTTCTGTACGGATGCTGGAGGTGGGGTGGGAGATTAGGTGGCTCGTTTACTATAGATAGGAATCTTCCCTTCTGAGCGTTCTGTGCTAGTACCTTTCTCTTTTCTATCACCACTTTAGGTTTTGCCTTTTTTTTGTGTAGATATTGAAATGTGTCTTCATTCTCTCTCTGAGAGATCCTCAATGTTCATCGGGGTAGGTCTTCACAAATTCCTGAACCTTCCTTTGCAGAACAACCTTGCTCCAGCACTCACAACCGCTGTTCAGCTTTTTTTCTTTTCTCTGGCTGCTTTTTTTTTTCTTCTGAGACAGCTGAATGCTTAGCCTGCTCTGGAGTAGGCGGTGATGAAACCAGCATTCAGCCAAGTTGTACAACGTGCGACATGTTCTTAATGCCTGCTATTTGGGCAGACAATAACATAGTACAACATGCGTCCCTCTTTTGAGCAAATATGTATCCGTGCATTTTGTGTTTTTGTTTTGAATTGTCTTGTGCGCTAGAAGAGAAAATTGGTGAAGGGGAGGGCATGTTGCACACTCAAAAAGAGTCCACAGCAGCAATCCAGTGGGAACTGACCATCCAGCGCTGTGGCAGCTAAGAATACTTGTGCCTTGAATTTCCAAAGGATAATAAAGGACGATAAGCTCTCCTTTGTGACTGATTTCAGAGAGGGGTGGATCAGATGCTGATAGAGAGGCTTTATTTTGACACCTGCAGCGTTTGTCATTATTGTAGCTTCAGGCACTCAAGACAGTGGCTAAGCAGTTCTTTCCTAACCTAAGAAGCAGTACTATCAGGCGATGGTTGACGTTGTGCAGCCAGTCCAGATTCATATGTCAAACTGACAGCTATCCTTCATATTGTTTCCACGCCTAGTTGCTAGGTTGTTTATTAATACACATTGAGTTTACTATGGATGAATCATTTCAGTGCTTTACAATAGAGATGGGAGGAGACAGACAGAACTCTTATTAAGCATTGTGTGTGTGTGTGTGTGTGTGTGTGTGTGTGTGTGTGTGTGTGTGTGTGTGTGTGTGTGTGTGTGTGTGATTTTGTTTTTGAGCTTGCATACCCCAGTGATTTCATTAGGCTGTATTACCGCCTGGTTTGTATGTAACGACTGCTGACCGCGCTGGACATTGGAGGAATGATTTTCCTCTTTCTAGGTCGAATGTTAGTCTTTAGGTCTTCACTTCGTATTTGGTCTTCATGTCAAAAGGATTTCAAAGCTGAAGAGCCAGTATACGGCCGTACCGACCGCAGAATTTGGTGGGACTTTGGAGCCTGGTCGACAGGTGTTTGTCAAATACTTTATTTTTACGCTGTTGGGGAATGCGAGTAAATGGGAGTAAACGTCTTTTGATAATGAAATGTCGAAGTATCTTTATGCCTCCCCCCCCCCCAAAAAAACAAACAAAACAAACAACAACAACAAAAAAAAAACCACAAAAAAAAAACAAGCAACCAACCAACCAAGCAAACAAAAGGACAAAACAAAACAAAACAGCTGGAAACCAAAGTTTCGTGTTCTTTCGATTTGTTCAAAGCAGGGATGGTTTTTTTTTTCAGCTGAGACAAATAAAAAGAATACTGTGGTATTCTGTTTCTTTCTTTACAAATCATTGAATAGTTGGATAAGTATCAGCATTAACAGAATCAATTACGTGTCATTTTGTCATGATAGAAGGTATGGTGGAAGACTGAATAATGCATTCGATGCACAGATGTGATTATTGTTAACCCTTCACAACACACAAGGAGCTTAAAAATGTGATATTGTCTTGATTCTTCAACCTTTTAAAAAAACAGGAATCGTCTCTAAACTGTTGCAGTGTATTCCGAAGCACGAAAGATGCGACAAGTTTGAAAACTGCCTCGACAGAAGTGACGAATCGGTTTGCCTTATTGCTGAGCATCTGTCCACGGGCAGAGGCACCTTTGATCTGCACACAGCTCCGCACACTGTGCAGTTCGATGGAAGGGACATTACTCTACCAGCACACAGTTCTGGGACACATCGTTGCCCAGAGACTTTCTTTCAGTGCCCTGGAAACTCATATTGTTTGCCTGTCTTTTTGAGGTGTACACAAGTTCCCTTCTGGACATAATATACGATAATCTTGCCTTTGACCCCCCCCCCCCCCCCCCCCTCTCACCTCTCTCTCTCTCTCTCTCTCTCTCTCTCTCTCTCTCTCTCGCACACACACACATACCCACATAGGCACACACACATACAGACAGACAGACAGACAGACAGACAGACAGACACACACACACACACACACACACACACACACACACACACACACACACACACACACACACACACACACACAC
>JADBJO010001009.1:288320-298320 GCA_016801955.1 Conus betulinus
TATTATTAGTAGTAGTAGTAGTATAGTAGTAGTATCATTATTGTTATTTTCACAATAACAACAAGAACAGCAACAATCCTCCTCCTCCTCCTCCACTTCATCTTCATCATCATCTGCTCATCATCATCATTATCATCATGGCGCTCAGTCTCGCGCTCGCGCGAAGAAGAAGAAGAAAAAGAAGAAGAAGAAGAAGACGACAACGACGACGACGACGACGACGACGACGAAGAAGAAGATGAAGAAGAAGAAGAAGAAGAAGAAGAAGAAGAAGAAATCACCACACTATAAGCTACAACACAACTAAAAACACAATGCAGCTCAGCTCTTTTTTTCTAACTCTGACCAACTCTAACCTAACTCAGTCGTAATTCTTCAACTTTAACTTTGTAGTACGGCGCAGTTGGGTACAGTGCAGATCACCGTGACCCTCCATTGCACAGGGCGCAAACCAGAACAGTGCAATGCACAGTTCATCATAGCGCTGTGCAATACAGCGCAGATCAGCACAGTGCCAAGCAGTGCATCAAAGCACAGTGCAAACAAAGCGCGCAGATCAGTACAGCGCAATGCGCAGTTCATCATAGCGCATCAGCACAGTGCAATGCAGTGCATAACAGCGCAGTGAAACACAGCGCGAACCGGTGCATTGCGATGCAGTGCATCACAGCACAGGGCAACACAGCGCAGATCAGTACAGTGCAATCTAATGCACTGCATGAGAGTGCAGCGCAACATGGCGTAAACCGCTCAGTGCAAAACAGAGCATAACAGTAGAGGGAAACAAAGCGTGAACCAGCACAGTGCAAAGCAGAGCATAACAGTGGAGGGAAACAAAGCGCAAACTAGCACAGTGCAAAGCAGAGCATAACAGCGCAGGGAAACAAAGCGTGAACCAGCACAGTGCAAAGCAGAGCATAACAGTGGAGGGAAACAAAGCGTGAACCAGCACAGTGCAAAGCAGAGCATAACAGTGGAGGGAAACAAAGCGCAAACTAGCACAGTGCAAAGCAGAGCATAACAGCGCAGGGAAACAAATCGTGAACCAGCACATTGCAAAGCAGAGCATAACAGTGGAGGGAAACAAAGCGTGAACCAGCACAGTGCAAAGCAGAGCATAACAGTGGAGGGAAACAAAGCGTGAACCAGCACAGTGCAAAGCAGAGCATAACAGTGCAGGGAAACAAAGCGCAGGTCAGCACAGTGCAATCCAATACAGCGGATCATAGCGCAGTGAAACGAAGCGCAAACCAGCATATCGCAATGCAGTTATTAACATCACAATGCAACAAAGTAGAGATCAGCGCAGTGCAATGCGGTTAATAATAGCGCAGTGCAACAAAGTGCAGATCAGCACAGTGCAATGCGGTTAATAATAGCGCACTGCAACAAAGTGAAAATCAGCACAGCGCAATGAGTTAATAATAGTGCACTGCAACAAAGTGCAGATCAGCTCAGTGCAAAGCGGTTAATAATAGCGCAGTGAATCAAAGTGCAGATCAGCTCAGTGCAACAAAGTGCAGATCAGCGCAGTGCGAAGCGGTTAATAATAGCGCAGTGAATCAAAGTGCAGATCAGCTTAGTGCAACAAAGTGCAGATCAGCTTAGTGCAACAAGTGCAGATCAGCACAGTGCAACAAAGTGCAGATCAGCTCAGTGCAACAAAGTGCAGATCATCACAGTGCAACAAAGTGCAGATCATCACAGTGCAACAAAGTGCAGATCATCACAGTGCAACAAGGTGCAGATCATCACAGTTCAATGCAGTTAATAATAGCGCAGTGCAACAAAGTGCAGATCAGCACAGTGCAACAAAGTGCAGATCAGCACAGTGCAATGCGGTTAATAACAGCGCAGTGCAACAAAATACAGATCAGCACAGTGCAACAAAGTGCAGAGCGCAGTGCAATGCATTTAATAATAACAGAGCAGCGCAAACCAGCACAGCGCAATGTAGTGCATCAGAACGCAGTGCAACGCATCAAAGCGCAGCGCTGTTCAACACAAAAGCCAGACGTAGCATAGTGCATGCGGAGTCGCCGGTAGTTGAGCTGAAGAACGCTGAGCTGAGTTGCGTGCTGCGATAGAACATACAGGCTAGAGTTTAGTTTTAAAAAAGTTACTAGGCTATGGTCAGGTTAGACGGTCGTGCTGTCCTGCTCCGTGCAGCTTTTGTAGCAGCAGCAACACCATGTCACATTGCTCTGTTTCGCTTTACTTCCACGTGTCTCTACGCTTGTGACAGTGTTTTTGCTGTAATACTGAGTGGTGTGCTTTGCATTATACTGCGTGTTGTTTATACTGTAGGTGTTGTAGCGTATTGGACTGAGGTGCACTGAGAGTTCCAGTGAGCACTGTTCCAATTAGGATGTAACGTTGGTAAGTCTTTTTTTTTTCCCCCTTTAATCTTCCATGCCTCTTTCGATGCATAATCCCCACGCAGCTGTCTCCGTTCATCCACAACGGACACACGTTGATTTGAAGCCCAGCACCGACAGTTCACAGCGGGTAGGCGTTGTTAAGCAACCCAACAGAGGAGACACCGCACTGCTGCTTAGTTTCTTCGATAGTGCTCAGTGTTGCATACGCGTGGCGCCACCCACTAAGCCGTCTATAGCACTGACAGTCATAGCCGCTTACTTGCGTAGCTAACGTGAATGAACATTCCAAAGGGGGTACTACGTCCGACATGACACAAAGTTTCCATGAATTTGCTAAAAAGGCAACCTCGAGATGAATAAACAAGCGCATAGGTGCAGAGACGAAAGTTCAGATCACCAAAAGAGCAGGGTATAAATATCAATACAATCAGATTCTATATCGAGACTTCAAGAGAATGCTGCTAAACATACGCAACATACCCCAGTGTTAACCAGTACCAACAGATACAGACACCTGCGGTGTTGGTCAGAAAATGTGAGCAACAGTCCTGGAGACGTATCCATACAGTGGGTGAAATTTGACTGAATAGTTCCACTCTTTCAGATGAATGAATGAATGTGTTAAGAAACTCAGCTCTGAGTTTGTGCCAGTCAAGATCACACACACACACACACACACACACACACACACACACACACACACACACACACACACACACACAGAAGAACTGGTCTCCTGGGAATCGGGAATCGAACCCACGACCTCTAAGCCAAAAATCCTTGACGCTGATTACTGTGCCATAGCAGCTTGTGACTTGAGAAGTTGTAACTGAAGAATCAGAGTTTAGCAAACTTTGATGTCAGCAACATTCGAGTGTTGCTCAGCAACAACGATCATGGGATTAAAAGAAAAGTCTCGAAGTCATTTCAGCAGAAGGCAGCACAAGACATGTAATACGACGCAGTGCCTTTCCACTGCTTTCCGATTCCTAACGATGGGTATACTCTACCGTGCGCGTTGACTTCGCTGTGTTTTTGTTCCTCTCCATTAACTATTGTAATAGTCTGCTTTTGCCAGCAGGTGCTAAAAAAAAATACAGCCATATACTATCAATGATCGCTGACATTCAAATGCAGTGAATTTGACTGATTGTTTCTAACATTGAAATGAATCCATTTTCTGTCCATGTTTACGTGCCATGAAATGTTGCCCTGGCGTATTCCTCTCTACAGACATTGAAAGACCGCCATATTCTGACCCGTCTACTCATATGCCGTACTAGATTTCTGCCTGCTGTCACTGGAGTGTAAGTACACTCCACGCCCATGCGATGACCCCAAAATGCTTTCGTAATATACTTCTGGTTGTTGACAATCGTTGTTGACAAGAGATTCATTCATGGCTACTGTCTGCTGACACATATTTTGTGTACTTAAAGCATGTACTAAAAACGTGCTTGATGATACGGAAATATAGTCATATTTTTATGTGACCAGTTGACACTAAAGCGCAGCTGTACTGCATTACTGCTTGGTGGACTATGAGACGCAGTTATATTACGTTCTTGCTGCTTGCCCAACGACGAGTGTATCTGTAAATCCTTCTTGTGAACTAATTCTGAAATGCAGTCATGCTCTTCCCATGTCTCTTGGCGCTGGTCTTAGGGCATTGCACTGTAGCTGAACTCTTGTCTCCAACCTTTTGACAATGAAATGGAGCCATACTTTATTCTTGCCTGCTGTCACTGATGAGCAGCTGTACTATCTGTCGCTTTTGGTCACGCCTGGCGCCCTGAAGGTATCCTTGCTGGTTAGCGTTAAACCCACTGATCCCCCACCCGCTGAAACGTGTCAACCACCGTGTCTGCCCAGTGATGTTAAGAGCGCCAACGTATTTATGTCCCCTCCTGTTGGCGATAAGGTACCGCCATACTACCAGGTCTCCTGGTAGCCTCTCAGGCCCTTTCTCCGGGCTTTCGCACGTGCACAGGGCCCAGTAGGACTGAGAAAGCCTGGTGGCTACTGCTTTTCTATGGCAACACAAATTGGCCATTAGAAAGGGGGAACTGGCAGCAGATCGTGAGATGGCGATGTGGATAGACCGCTAGAGGGGAGGTGGCGGTGGTGGTGGAAAGGGAGATAGTTAGCCTGAGGCCAACAGCGACCTCTGTGGGTGAAGAGTTCCAACACGTTTAGGGGTGGGGGGGGGGGGTGAGTGGGGAAAGGTCTGCCTCTAACAAGATGGTGGCAGGAATGGCAAAACCAGATTTTCTTCCTAAAGCTGAGACTCCCTATTTTGTTGCTATATTAGTCACTAAGACCTTTGATGTACAATGCATGCCTTGACCATTAGGACTCGTGGCAGTTTTTGACCACGGATGACCATTCATAATGTAATGATAGCTAGTCATCATAATGTACTAATAGACATCAATGTTGACAGATAACAAGGATGATGATCTTGATAAAAATGATGTTGACGGTGGTGACAACGATGACAACGACGACTACAAGCATGTGACGACGATGATGACGACGGCAACGTAATGATGATGATGATAATGACGATGACGACGACGATGACGATGATGATGATGATGATGATGATGATGACGATGACGATGGTCGTGATGATGGTAATACAAAAGAAAGAAAGTGAAACATTGGAGGAGAGAAGAAAAAAAAAAAGTATTTCATTTTTTCATCATGATTAATGAACAGTTTGAAAAGCAAATTTAATGAAAATAGACAATAAATGAAATGCGCCCTTTTTCTTTTTTTTGCAATTCTTCTTTTGTATGGTCCTCAGTTTGTTAAAAAAAAAAATTAAGTTAGTACGAGGCATGGGTAAAGCTCTTAGGTCTACTGTTGGGGAAGGTTTCAACCATGACAAAAAAAAGTTGAAATAAAAATACTCACCCTCAGCACCTCCACGCAGAACTCTAGAGCGTAAGTCCATTGTACTGTGTAAAATTGCATACTCATGGATACTTGTTTAAAACCTTTAAGTCAATGAGAACGAACAGCAGCAGACAATGCATAATGGATGTGAACTGGATTATGAGAGAGGCCCAATGCCGTTTCCCATTCTGCCACTAACACGTGATGAAAGTTTCTGCAATTCCCTGTTCAAATTAGTTCTTACCAGTACTTTGTCGTCTAAAAAAAACATTATCTTTTCAACCGATGGACAGTACGTTCTTTATTGATTTGTTTTGTGCACGTTGTGGTTCGGCGTGTGTGTGTGTGTGTGTGTGTGTGTGTGTGTGTGTGTGTGTGTGTGTGTGTGTGTGTGTGTGTGTGTGTGTGTGTGTGTGTGTGCGTGCGTGTGTGTGTGTGTGTGTGTGCGCGCGTGCGTGCGTGCGTGCGTGCGTGCGTGCGTTCGTGTGTGTGTGTGTGTGTGTGTGTGTGTGTGTGTGTGTGTGTGTGTGTGTGTGTGCGCTCGCGCGCGCCCTTGTGCAAGTGCGTGCGTGCGTACTGTCTGAATGTGCATCTCTCGCTTTCTGTCTCACTCTCCCTCCCTCCCCCTCTCCCTCGTCCATCTCTCTGCAGGCGTGAGTGATGTGTGCGTATATGAGTGAACGTGTGTGAGCCTGCCTGCCTTTCTGCTTGTGTGAATGCCTGCGTGCAAGCATATTTGTATGGCGTATGTGTGTGTGTGTGTGTGTGTGTGTGTGTGTGTGTATGTGTGTGTGTGTGTGTGTGTGTGTGTGTGTGTGTGAGCGAGCGAGCGAGCGAGAGAGAGAGAGAGAGAGAGAGAGAGAGAGAGAGAGAGAGAGAGAGAGAGAGAGAGACAGACAGAGAGACAGAGGGAGAGAGAGACAGAGAGAGACAGAGAGGCAGAGGGTACAAAAATACAGAAAGAAGGCAGAGTCAGAATTTCAGGGAGGCAGGGGACGTATCGAAACTGCAAGAGCCACGTCATGGTAACACGGAAAACTACAGAACTGATTTTTTGATAAACCCAGTTGATTTGGATAACACTTGTTGTTGGAACTATGGAAAGCAACACGAGGACAAACTCATTCATTCTGGTGCCGACTGACTGGCGGTATATGGGGACCACCAATGTATCAGGATTGCTTCCGACCTTGGTAGAAGTCAGTGCGTTCCCATGTGCCCTTTGTCGAGAAGTCACGCTGAAGCAGAGATGGATGGCCATCACGGCAGCAAAGGGAAAGTGACACTTCTGGGATTCAGAATGGTTGCCAGTGTGAAGTGTGTGTGTGTGTGTGTGTGTGTGTGTGTGTGTGTGTGTGTGTGTGTGTGTGGTGTGTGTGTGTGTGTGTGTGTGTGTGTGTGTGTGTGTGTGTGTGTGTGTGTGTGTGTGTGTGTGTAAGCATGTGTAATGTGTGTATACATGTTTGCTCGTGTGTGTGTGTGTGTGTGTGTGTGTGTGTGTGTGTGTGTGTGTGTGTGTGTGTGGTGTGTGTGTGTGTGTGTGTGTGTGTGTGTGTGTGTGTGTGTGTGTGTGTGTGTGTGTGTGTGTGTGTGAATGCGTATGTGTGCGTGCGTGTACGTGCGTGTGTGCGTTCATGCGTGTGTACGTGCGTGCATGCGGATGTGTGTGTGTGTGTGTGTGTGTGTGTGTGTGTGTGTGTGCTGTGTGTGTGTGTGTGTGTGTGTGTGTGTGTGTGTGTGTGTGTGTGTGTGTGTGCGAGCGCGCGTGTGTGTGTCTGTGTGAGTGCCTCCATCTGTCTGTCTTTCTGTCTTTCTATCTGTCTGCATGTCTACTTTTGAGTATGCATATGCATGCTTGAGTACAAATGCATCTCTCTGGCTTCTGTTCTGTGCACTGTATATATATATATCTCCTTGTGTGTGTGTGTGTGTGTGTGTGTGTGTGTGTGTGCGGCGTGCGCGCGCGCGCGCGTGTGTGTGTGTGTGTGTGTGTGTGTGTGTAAAGCCAAAGAAGCAGTACTTGTAAAGTGTGTGTGTGTGCGCGCGCGCACACACACACTTTACAAGTACTGCTTCTTTGGCTTTACTTATAACCAATTTATATTTGAGATATCAGAAAGAGATGCAGTAATTCGACAACAAAGGCAGATAAATCACACGACTACTACACCAGCATCATGATTTAATTCAGAAAGACTTTTCTTTTCAAAACCAATCATAGTCTGTGGATGATAAATCGGGCATTGCCTGTTCAGCTTTGTCCAGAAAGCAGTCTTCTTGTGTCGAACGTGGGGAAAGAAGGCGTTTCTCTCACAGACTGAAGGACACAATATGGGGGCTACACTGAACAGCAAACATCAGGTTGAGACCCTCGCCAATACGTCTCCCTGGCAACCATTGACGTCACAGGCTGACAGACTGGAAGAGGTGGCCAGGCATGCGAAGACTGAAGTGAACGGAGGTGTGTGTGTGTGTGTGTGTGTGTGTGTGTGTGTGTGTGTGTGTGTGTATGCGTACCTGCGTGCGTGCGTACACGTGTGTGTGTGTGTGTGTGTGTGTGTGTGTGTGTGTGTGTGTGTGTGTGTGTGTGTGTGTGTGTGTGTATGGGGGTGCGATGTGATGGGGGAATTTGGAAGGGAATGCGGCGTTGTCAGGGGTGTGTAGAAAGACGATGGACCTAGTGCTGGCTTTTCCTGCATGTCACGAATCCAAATGGAAGATTTTCAGGCTGCTTAGGACAAAAGGGAACTGTGAGGGTGGGAAGTGGGGTTGATGTATGTTGAGTGTAGAAAGGGAGGGGGTGGTGTGGTGTAAAGCCAGCCAAAACATGTAAATGATAGCATATGTAAAATTCCCCAACAAGGGAAAAGCTGCCTAACAGAATAGCAGATAGTGATTGAGAGAGAGAGAGAGAGAGAGAGAGAGAGAGAGAGAGAGAGAGAGAGAGAGAGAGAGAGAGAGAGAGGGGAGAACGCAGGACAGTAGTGAATCATAAATTTCTGTAAGGGCAATGTAAATTTTCCCGTTAGTTTCTACGTTTTTCTAACCTAATTTTTCCCCCACCTTTTCTTCCTTTCTTTTTTGTTTCTTTAACTGGGCCTCTGTTTTTTTCTACTTGTTTTTGCCTACACCAACTAAGTATCACTTATCATACATGTCTATATATTCTATTACTGATTTTGTGTCTTCTTTCGTACAAGTATGATACGATAATCTATTTTGATTATATCTTTGTCAAATGCAGAATTAAACAAACTTACAATACCAATAAGCATGACTAAATTTGCAATTTGTTATTGCAATTCTAAGTGCTTTTTTGTGTTAATTATATGCCTCCCACTTCATATTCATTACTGTTGTAGATATCCCAGTCTGTTCCTTTCCTGTTCAGATGTTTTACCTTTCCACATCTGTTCCTTACCAGTGGAATGAGAAGACACATTCGCTGACTCCACTAACCTCCTCCTTCTCACTCCACCTCTACAATGTTACTACATAGCATACTCTCGTATGGCCGCCCATCCTTTCTAGTTTTGCCAGCCCGTGACGTCAATGGTTGCTAGGGAAACCAACTGGGCTCTAATCATGATGTGTGCTGTCTGGTACACACTCCCGAGTGTGTTGTCCGTCGTTTCCAAGCGACCGGCACAGACCGTTTTTTTCCTGGTCAGTAAGTGCCTGTGCCACACTGCTTGTGTTTTGACAGATATCTGACCAGGCATGCCCTGGTCTTTTTCTTTTGAATTGTCAGTTTGTAGAGGCTTACAATCAACTCACCTAAACGAACTATATACAATCAAGGATGTAGGATGGTATATCAAAGAGACCTACATCGAGATTAGGCTCTATGTTGTAAAGAAGAAATCTGTCGCTTTCTTTGAATTTAGAAGGGAGGGACTTAAACACAACACATGGCAATCACTGGATTTAAAACATAATAGGGTTTGGGTAATCAAAAGGTGGAATTATGAAACATACTACGATACTGAAGTTATTAGAATCGGGTTTAGTTTATCAACTAAGCCTACATCATCTTCTCTTCGCCTCTTTATAGATCCCCCCCCCCCCCCCCCAATAAAAACAAAAACAAAACAAAAAACAAACAAAAAAATTAAAAAAAAGCCCCCATCCCTCCCACTCTGTCACCAATATATAGAGGCTTACAATCAACTCACCTAAACGAACTATATACAATCAAGAATGTAGGATGGACAGGACAGAAGCAGAGTGACAATCTTTGCGTGGATTAAAGAATATTGTTTTGGTTCCAAATGTGTTTTGAATCAACCAATACATCTGTGTGCATAGTGATTTTTAAAAAGGTTCCTTATCTCTTTAGGCTCTCTCCCTACCATTGTCCATTTCCGTCCTTACTATTTCCTTTTCTTACTATGCTTCAGTCTTTATTTCTTTCATTATATTTTCTCTTGGGAGTGGATTGGTGCGTGTGTGTGTGTGCGCGCACGCGTGCGCACGCGCGTCGTGTGTGTGTGTGTGTGTGTGTGTGTGTGTGTGTGCATGGGTGTGCGGGGGGGGGGGGGGGGGGGGGGGGGGGGGGGGGGGGGGGGGCGGCGGAGGGGAGTGGTTTGGGGATTCAGGGAGAGACACAAAGTGGTGTGGTTAAATGCACGTCTTTCTCTGTCAATGATAAACACACTCATGTCTTCTCTCTCTCTCTCTCTCCCTCCCTCCCTCTCTCCCACCCTCTCTCTATCTTT
>JADBJO010001009.1:300820-308320 GCA_016801955.1 Conus betulinus
AGAGGGAGAGAGAGAGAGAGAGAGAGAGAGAGAGAGAGAGAGAGAGAGAGAGAGAGGAGAGAGAGAGAGAGAGAGTCTCAGACACTTTATTCATAAAACCGAAAGCCTCCAAGAAGGGGCTGCATATCAAAGAAACGAAACATAATGCAGGTCTCATATCAAAATGTCCCTGAATGGCTTTCCAAAGTGATAAGTTAAGCATGTAAGCACGTGATGATTAGCAGCCAATGGATGAAAGCTGATGAGCAGTACATTATCAAGAGAGCTGAATTCAAGTGATATCAACCAGTTCAGACCAATATCACATATCAATGTTGAAGGAAAGATCGTCTTTTTGTCATAGCAGGAAGGCTGACGGCATACCTTAAATAAAAATGATTTTGGATATGTCAGTTTTAAAGGAGTCATCCCAGACATGTACGGTTGTACCTGGTATGCCATGGTGATTTGAGAAGTATACGAAGAACTAGGTCTCTAAAAACGATCTCTATATTGCACTGGCCTGATGTGTCAAATGCATGTAGATCACAAATATACTCCCTGGTCAGACATCTTCCCTTTTTATGTGTGAAATATGGTGCATGCTGTCTACAGGTGAAGTTTTGTTTCAAAGCTTTTCAACTGGAAGATGCCAAGAACATAAACTATCGCTTACATCATAATCACACAATTTCACTCAACCATATGCAATGCGATAGATTACATTGCATTCTTGAGTGACATGAAAGGCATACTCGTCATCACCATCCCTCTGACAAAATCAACGAAACTATGCCTAAATCAAACAAACAATTCATTTCCAGTCATGATTTACCAGTATTGTTGGTGATATCATCCCTTAAAGAATGTGCCACGCAGGCGCTGTGTGTGTGTGTGTGTGTGTGTGTGTGTGTGTGTGTGTGTGTGTGTGTGTGTGTGTGTGTGTGTGTGTGTGTGTGTGTTTCTCTCATACCCCTCCTGACTCTCTCTCTCTCTCTCTCGCTCTCTCTCTCTCTCTCTCTCTCTCTCTCTCTCTTGATCCTCACAGTCACCACCTTCCACACAATTCCTCATATCTTTCACCATCATTTGCTCAAACTCTGTGCTGGAATAGTACTACACATCATTATAATGTCGTTTACTATACACCATTAAATTACATATGTCTTTATGATAATACGTATGATTAAAAGAGAGAGAGAGAGAGAGAGAGAGAGAGAGAGGAGAGAGAGAGAGAGAGAGAGAGAGAGAGAGACAGGACGACAGACAGACAGACAGACAGAGTGCAACTACTTTATTAATTCTGGTAAAGCTCCTTTTCTAGATGAATGATAGATTGTGCAGCAACTGCTAGGTGCCAAAGCAGCTGAACAATCATCGGTGATCAGATCATATAATGGGGAAAGAGAAAAACAAAGCAGAGCACATCCCAATTTTGCTGCCATTGATGAAAAACCAAAACAAGTCAATAACGATCAGCAATCAAACATATAGATTTGATATGACAAGAATAGTTACAGTGCTATGGTATTACCATTTTTCCTTAACCTGAATGCTCGAGATAGAAAAACACTGACATATTCCAGACATCACCGCTCGTTTATTTTTGTAAGACAGCAAGAACCTTGATCTAATGCAGGTGCTTAATAGAGACAAAAAAGGCAGAGAGAGAGAGAGAGAGAGAGAGAGAGAGAGAGAGAGAGAGAGAGAGAGAGAGAGAGAGAGAGAGAGGAGGAGGAGGAGGAGCTGCAGCAGGGAAGGAAATGGGTTAACAAACAGACAGAAGGTCAAATTGCAGACAAAGAAATACACCGAGTTGATATAGTGCATTGGAATTTCTATTTTCGAATGAAGAAGACGAGAACGAGTAATGTGTATTGTTTGTTTGTTTGTTCTAATAGAACATTTGTCTTGAAATGAGATGACAGTGGAAAAAAGAAGGAGATCAGGGGTAAAGAGTCAAAGAAAACACAAACAACATGTTAGAGCATAAGATGGTAAAATGGCCAATAGATGTGTAAGCAATACTCTTTTTCTATGGTTACATTGACACTGAGACATACGCTGTCTCTGTCTGATACATTGAAATGTTTCACTCTCCTCAGAGTGCTGATTTCGAAATGCGCCTGCCCTTTGCTTTGCTGATTTTGAGGTGTAGTCATAGTATATTCCTGCACCGTGGTGCTGAGATGTAGGTACCCTCCACCCTGACTGCAGATGGTGAATTAAGGCAGCTAGTCTTAAAGACTTAAAGCGCATAAATGTGGCCATACGACATTGAAGAATGCTGACACTGAAAATGATGAAATCCTTCTGTATTCTCGTCTTATGACGCTCACCTGTAACTATGTCAGTCATCATATTTAGGCACAGAGTCTCTCATATTCGGTTCCTTCCTGTTGATAATGAACTTCAGCTGTGCTGTGCCCTGTTTTCCGTCAGTTAAAGCTAGCCATCTATATTTTCGTCTTATGACCACGAATTGTAGCCGAACTTGTACGACAGTAATGAAGTGTACTCATATTCCATTTTCCGCACTTTTTGTGTGACAGCCCAGGTATCCAGATGCTGTGACAGATGCTTAGGCAGTTAAGGAAGTCTACGGTCCTCTGATCTCAACTGCGTGTAACATGGCAGAGGTATCGTAGCTATACACTACAACTTCGTCTGCTTCTGGGGAATCCATTTTCAGTATTTGATAGCTGCGCATAGAGAATCGCCTTTGCCAGCACACTTCTTGACTTCCAGTCTGATGGGGAAGCAGTTGTCTCCTGTTTCTTGTATGAGGGCAAACAATAGCTTTTAAGCATTCATTCACAAATGACTGGACATTTTTTTTTTACTGGGGTTATGTGGTTAGTGATCAGCCCTCGTAAACCATAGTGAAAGGTGATTTCCCTCATGACTTGCACTGTTTTATCTTGACTGAGAGACCTGACTTTCCCCTGAGTCATGACACAACAGACGTATCTATGGTAAGCCTTGTCTCCATCTTCTGCTCAGAGTAGGCCAAGAAGCTTGAAGTTAGCCGGTTCTGCTCTTCCATTCTACATGAGGATGACCACTGAATGCAATATAGAACCATTGATAAGTTATTGTTCTCTCTGAGCTGACTGCCAATCCAGTCTGAAGGTGGGTTCCTAGTATAGTGAAGTCATCAGTGAAACGCCGGCTGAACACTGTCACCCAAAAGATATAGAGGTGCCCAAGTCCACAGGCGTTTCGTTTAGAGCATTCTATAGAAAGATTTTATAGAATGCTGACACTGAGATTAATGGTATTCCATTTCTGCCTGCTAACAGCAAAATAAAACCGCGTTCTTTTCCTGCCTGATGAGGCTGAAGGTAGCCATATTTCTTTCCCTCCTACTGGCACGGAAGTTCATCCTGACTTCTGTCGCCACTGGTACTGTAGTCTGTTCTAGCTTGATGATTAAGAAATATTGCCCTACACTCGAAGTGCCTGGTGATGCTTAAGGCCACGGGATGGGTACAGCTCAGCAGCCATGGCAGATTTGACTGCGCGCACGCACTGGAGTAACACCCCCTTCCCCCGTGGGTGAGATTACATGTTCTAATTTTAGACCTCGTTCCACGGTATTGGACACTGTGGCTTTAAAATCAACTCACAGGTTCCCATTCATGTCTAAGTGTCAATACACTCTTCATTCTGTACGTACATATGATCGATTGTGGCCCACAATCCTTCAGTCCCTCTTAGGATGTAGTCAGGGACAACTACTCGCGCATAGATCTCAGAAGGCCTGAAAGAATGGTGCCTGCAGCTTTGTCATGGCAACACCAATTAGTCTTGGGAGAGGAGTTGGATGGAGGCTGGGCCATCACAGCACAGAGAGAGAGAGAGAGAGAGAGAGAGAGAGAGAGAGAGAGAGAGAGAGAGAGAGAGAGAGAGAGAGAGCAGTGAAAAGCGTTGGCCTGAAACCCACAGCAATATCCTTGGGTGAGGAGGTCCAACATGGAAATGGAGACTGGGCGTTGCTGATATGAGTGTGGCTGGAGGGGACAGCACACGGTTTCCTCCCTGGAATGACGGCCCGCCCTTTCCTTTGATTTTGCTTTGTCTCTAAGGCCTTTGACAGGTGCCCACACCATTACCTTTGAAGTACGTGGCACATCTTGACTCTTGATGCCCGTGCACTCCTTCAACTTTGAGGTGCGTCGAACGTCTTACTGTTGGTGTCCATGCTTGCCTTGACCTTTCATCCTCATGCAAATGAGGAGAAAAGGGTGAAGAAGAAGAAGAGGAAATGCGAGGCGTAGATGGATCAGAATGACGACGATGACGATGATGACGATGACGACGACGATCGACGACAACGACGACAAAACGACAACAACAAGAACAACAAGAAGAAGAAGAAGAAGAAGAAGAAGAAGAAGGAGAAGAAACTTCTCTTTAGGTAATTTACAATATAGATAAACGACATCCACGCCCTTGTTTCTGAAATGCTATTTCTTTACTAGTTCTTACATATAATGTAAAAGTTAAATTAAATGCAACTGATATCAAAAAAAAAAAAAAAAAAAAAAAAAAACCTTCACGTTTTGTCGCAAGAACAAATGCGTTTTTTTTTTTTTTTTTTGTTTTTCTTTTTTTCAAATACTGAAGTCCACCATGGAAGCAGGCTGTCATACTTGTAGACCCTTGTAAACTATTCATGCAATGGGAATGAAACACCGCTTAGTGAATGCTGAGAGCGTATAAAATGAAACGAAGGCTTTCATGTTGTTTTGACGTTACAATCAGGAGCTGTCATTCTCTGTTCAGACTAGCTTCTTTTTCGCCTTCAAGTTACCCCATAAAAAATGTTCTTTCAATCTCAGGAGAAGAAATGGTTCATTGATTTGAAATTGCATGTTGAAACTGACAAATTAATGTGAGTTTTGATTGGACGCAGATAAAGGAAGGGGCAGAGGGAGGGTGAGAGGCAAGGGGGGGGGGGGGGGGGGGGGGGGGGGGGGGGGGGGAAGGTAAATTGAAAGAGAGAAAGAGGTGGATGTTGAGAAATCAAATGTGTAGTTGTAGTTCAATGGTGGTGGTGGTGGTGGTGGTGGTGGTGGTGGTGTGTGTGTGTGTGTGTGTGTGTGTGTGTGTGTGTGTGGTGTGTGTGTGTGTGTGTGTGTGTGTGATAGAGTGTGACTGTAATGAGCCTTAGTCATTACTGATGTTGTAAAGGCAACGGTTGTATTCATAACCTTTAAACTACACTTTGGGTTTGCTTTTACTCTAGTTGTAGGATGATTTTGAGACTATACATTATAAATGTAAACTTAACTGAATAAGGCACATGACATGCTTAACCAGGTCTGTGCTGTCATGAACTGTTGTCTTGTAGATATTATTATTATTATTATTATTATCATCATCATCAGGAGGAATATGGTTCTTGCAGGTCTCTGAGATACAGAGAATGAAACACTCTGGATCGTGCACCAAATAACAAGCACAGCGTGAGGCCCTGAAAACGTCTCCATAGCAACCATTGACGTCACGGGCTGACAGCCTGAAAGGGATGGCCAAATAAGAGATGACTGGGCGAGAATGCAGCAGCTGGGAAGGGGACAGCGAATGGTAGCGCATGAAACTTGCTCTCTCTACAATGTAAGGAACAGAGAGGGAGATTTTTTAACCTGACAACGTAGGAAAGTAGGATGGGGCGGGTGAGAACCTCTCAAGAGGTCTGTCAAAGGAAGAGCAATAAATCACAAAAAAAAAAACCCAGAAGAACATAACCAAGAGTAAAGGAGAGTGAAAGAAGAGAAAAAGACAGCAAAGGTTGATAAGAGAGAGAGAGAGAGAGAGAGAGAGAGAGAGAGAGAGAGAGAGAGAGAGAGAGAGAGAGAGAGAGAGAGAGAGATTGTGTTCATGAAAACCCAAGCCTCTTTGAAGGGGCTGCATATGAAAGAAAAAACGAACATGTACAGTTCTCATATCCATGATGATGTTGAAGAATGGAAGAATGTGATGATCAGCAACCAACTGATGAAAGCTGAAGGGACGTAGTACATTCCAGGAGAGCAGAACTCCAGTAATTTCTATAAGGTCAGAACAATATCACGTTTAAATGTTACGGGAACGATCGTTTTCGCTTTGTCCTGACAGGGACACTGACAAAATGCCTGAAAGAGAATGGGTATTGAATGTGTCAGTTCAAAAAAAAAGAGTCACCCACAATGTGTATACTTTGTGTGTGACATGTCATAATAATTTGAGAAATAATCCACTGAATCAAGTCCCTAAAAAGAGATCTCTAAGTGGTGTGGCTTGATATGTCTAATGCGTATGGGTAAGTCTCACACATGATGATTCAATTGGCGCTTTAACATATGAGAATGCCAAAGAAGTACTTCCATGGATTTTCATTTCAACTGGCGCACCCCAGGGTACTGTTTTATCACCAGTGCTTTTTACTCTGTACACAAATGATTGTTCAGGAAGTGATTCAACTTTGTACATTAAATATTCAGATGACTCAGCACTTGTGGATCTTTCAACTCTGATTCTGTTTACTTCAAGGAGGTTCAAAGATTTGTTGACTGGTGCGATCATAACTATCTTGATCTGAATGTAACAAAAACGAAAGAAATGTTGATTGATTTTAGAAAGAATCCAAAAGCTGTACCACCACTTTTTCATCAAAGGTGCTGAAGTAGAACGTGTTGAATCATACAAATATTTAGGAACTTTTATAGATAATGAGCTGAATTTTTAAATCCCATGTTGAGTATGTCCACAAAAAATGTCAAACCAGTTATATTGTCTTCGCAAGCTGCGATCATTTCATGTGAATACTGACATTCTTCGGACATTTTATTCATGCTTCTTGGAATCTGTTCTAACTTTCTCATTTATGTGTTGGTATGGTGGGTTGACTGTGAAGAGCAGAAATGTGCTTGAGAAAGTGGTGAACGTGGGAGGAAAAATCGTTGGTGAGAGACAAAAAAGTCTGAGTGAGCTATACAGGGTGCCGTGTTGTTTGTAAAGCGAAGAAGATTACGTGTGACCAGACCCACGTTCTTGCAAATCAGTATGACCTTCTTCAGTCAGGACGAAGATATCGATCGGTTAAATGCAGAAGTGTCAGATTTAAACAAAGTTTTATTCCCTAAAGTTTACTTGACTTGACTTGACTTGACACACGCACGCACGCATGCATGTACGCACGCACGCACGCACGTACGCACACACACACACACACACACACACACACACACACACACACACACAACTTATCTTTGCATATATCCGATTTTTATTTGCCAGGGAGGATTCGTTGCCTGTTACTTGCAAGCTGGCTTCTTCAACTTGTTTGCCTTTATATCCTTCACATATCTCGCAGGAATCCATCATTCCACCTACCAAGACTTGATTTGTCCTTTTGTCTCCTTTCCAATGGCGTCGTTTGGTTTAACTGCTTTGCCTTTCCTCTCCCAGAAACTTAGTGGATTGTGTTTTCTTTTGCATTTTTTTTTCCCAACAAAAATTCATCTTGGACGTAGC
>JADBJO010001009.1:310820-320820 GCA_016801955.1 Conus betulinus
ACTGGCGGCGCCGAGCCACCACAGTCTGAGGGTCGACGACTCGGGGCTGTAACTGGCGGTGGGTGTCGGGCAGCACAGAGCGCAGTTGTCGACTCTGCAGCAGCTGTGCCTGGGGATGCCAGGCCATCCACGGGGTGTTGCGATACTCAAGGATGCTGAGCAGCGCGGACCCTTTGCCCGCCTTGACCTTTTCCAGGATGTTCTTTGCCACTTGCACATATTTTTCTGCCAGGCCATTAGACTGTGCAAAGCGGGGGCTGGTCGTCACGTGTTGTATATCCCAGTCTCGGGTGAAACCGGCAAATTCATCTGAAGAGAACTGGGGCCCGTTGTCGCTTATGAGAGTCTCTGGGATGCCGTACCTTGAGAAGTGAGCCTTCAGCTTTCTCTGACCACAGCCGCAGTTGTTGTAGTGGTCAACTCATCGAGTTCGAAGAAGCGGCTGTAGTAATCTACGGTTACCAGATAGTCTTTTTTGTCCCCAACAAAACAGGTCCACCGCCACCCTCTGCCAGGCGCGTGATGGTATCTCGTGAGGTAGCATCGGCTCCTTGGTGTTGGACGACCGCCTCTCGTTGCAGACGGCGCCTGTAGCCACGGTGCGTTCGATGTCCACTGCCATCCTGGGCCAGAACAGCAACTGGCGTGTGCGCTGAAGGCACTTCTCCACGCCCAGGTGGCTGGCGTGTGAATCTTGGTCAACATTTCGGCTCGGAGCATCGCGGGTACGAAGATTCGCTCTCCCTTGAAGATGACGCCCTTTATGAGTGAGAGTTCATCCCTAAAGTTCCAGAAGTCTTCCGCGCCTTTTGTGACAATGCTGCTGTGAGTCAGGACAGCCGTTGCGGATCGCGGATGTATGTCAGCGCCACGCTGAGGTTCGGGTCGTCGTTAGGGGTCTTTCTGATGAGCTCCACCATCTTTTCGTCACTGACGGGCAGGTTCTGTATGATGACATGGATCTGCACATCTAGGTCTTCAACAGCGTCAGGGGCTCAGGCGGTAGTGACTTGCGAGACAAGGTGTCAACCATGGGGATCTGTTTGCCTGGTACGTGCACAACTTTGATGCTGTACTTTTGTGCTGATGCCAGGGGCTTTTTCACAATTGTCTCTCTAGAGGTATGTGGTCAGGCCTGGACTAGGACCTCACGCTGGCCGTATATGTACCGGCGAAATCTCTCGCATCCAAGACGATGGCATACAGTTCTTTTTCTATTTGTGCGTAGTTTCTCTTCTGTCTTGTTTAAAGACTTGGAGGCGTAGGCGATGGGCTTGTTGTCCTGGAAGATGGCTGCCCCAAGGCCGTGTTTGCTAGCGTCCACTTGGGGGTGATCTTCTTTGCTGGGTCGTAGATGGCGAGCACGGGATGGCTGGCCAGCGTGGACTTGATGTGATCCCATGCGGTCTGCTGGGGCGCTTCCCACACGAACTCATTTTCATCCTTCAGCAGATCACGTGTAGCGGCTTAGTTGTTTCCGCCAGGTGGGGGGCGAACGTTGACAGGTACATCACCATGCCCAGCATTGTCTCCAGCTCTTTGCGGTCTGTTGGCGGCTTCATGTCTTGCACAGCCTTCACTTTCAGCGGGTCGGGCTTGATCCCATGGGAGGAGATGATGTGGCCGAAGTAGTCTACTTCTTGCACGCCGGCGCGGTGCTAAGTTTATCTGGGTTCAGCTTGAGGTGCCGCTCTGTGGCTCTGTCCAGTGTGGCCTTGAGGTTGCAGTCGTGCTCTTCCTTGTTCTCTCCCTGTCACTAGCAGGTCGTCCACCAGTGTCACACAACACCCCGGTACGCCCTTAAAAACCTCGTCCATTTTCCGTTGGAATTCATCTTGGGCGCTCACCGGGCCGAAAGGCATGCATAGGAAGCGGTACCTGCCAAAGGGCGAGTTGAAAGTGGTCATAAAAGACGCCTTGCTGGACAGCGTCATTTGCCAGTAGCCACTTTTGGCGAATAGTTTACTGAAGTATTTTGCTCCTGGAATCTTGGCTAGTCCATCTTCTAGTGTTGGCATGGCGTAGTGTGGCCGCTTTATTGCCAGGGTCAAGTCTTTTTGGGTCCAGGCAGATGCGCAGCTTTCCGTTGGTCTTTTCCACCACCACCAGCGAGTTTACCCAGTCAGTCGGGCGTGTGACCTTGGCGATGACCCCTGCAGCTTCCATGGCGTCCAGCTCCTTCTTCAGGCGTTCCCTGAGTGCGTGCGGCACACGTCTGGGCGCGTGGACTACGGGGTGTGCTGTCCTCTCGCAGGTGGATGTTTACTTCTCCCTTCAGGCTGCCCAGGTCGTCATCGAACAAGTGACTGTATTCGTGAAGTACGCTATCCTTTGTTAGTTCTGGATGGGCCACTGTCAGCACCATCTTGATGATCTGTAGCTGCATCAACGCCTGGAGCCCCAACACACTGGCTGTGAGTGGCCTGTCGTCTCAGCCACGTAGAACGTGCCTTAGTAGTTCCTGAGCCTTGTAGGAGCATTTCATGGTTGTGACGCCCTTGATATTGATGTGCTGGCCAGGGTACCCTTACAGGCCAACTTCACCAGGCTGGAGTGGTGGCGGCCGCAGTCATCTTTTTGTAGATCTGATAGGGAATTACGTTCGCCTGCGCGCCTGTGTCGACCTTGAAGCGCAGAACGTCACCCGTCTCTATGCAGATGTTGACGTAGGTGGTGTCGGGGTGGTCTCTGCCGTCGGCGATGACGTCGACGTTGACGGATAAATTGAAGTCGTCTTCTTCGTCCACTTCTCCCACCTGGTGGACGGCTCGCTTGCGTTTGGGCCACACACACACCTTGGAGAAATGGTTCTGTTTGCCACACTCCCGGCATTGCTTGCCGTGGGCTGGGCATGCTCGTGTGCGCGCATGCGCGTACGCGAGTGAGTGTGTGTGTGTGTGTGTGTGAGAGAGAGACAGAGAGAGTGTGTGAGAGTGTGTGTGTGTGTGAGTGAGTGAGAGAGAGAGAGACAGACATGTTACAGTCCTGTTATTCTATGGTTTGATCTTTTACATTCTGACATGATCTTTTGCTCAAAACTGGTCTTTTTGTGCTCTGTTGTGCTCATTATTGTCTGAGCCAGCCATGTCTCTGTCAGTCTGTCTGTCTTTCTCTCTGTCTCTCTGTCTGTCTGTCTGTCTGTCTGTCAGTCCCCCTCTCTCCCCCTCTCCCCCCCCCCCCCCCCCCCCCCCCCCCCCCCCCCCCCTGCGCGCGCCCTGCCGCATACCGTATGCTGTAACGCCATGTCGTAGTTTTTCATACCTTGTCATCATCCTTTGTAGTGAGAACACTTTTTTTTCCGTACCCTACAATACTGTTATAGTCTAAAGCCTTGCAATCTCCTTTTCTGCCCTGTCATAATCTTCCTCCACCTTGGAGCCGAGTTATCTTTCATTCATTTTTTCCTTTTATCTTTCTTTCGTTCTTTCTTTCTTTCAAGCGTGGGCAAGACGAACAGACACGTGGCAGACATTTCTGTCTTTATCTCAAATGGTCGCAATCTTTCTGGTTGGAATGGATGACAGAGTAAAACAGTCTGGTAGATGGGATATACGCCAGTGTTGACAAGAAAACCATTGCAAAAGGAAAGATAGAAAAGTAGAGAGAAACATACAGCAAAGTTTTAGAACATGACAATCGATAACGTTGTACGTACGTGGCCTAAGTCATGGGAAATATACCCCAATCTCACTGGTTCAAAAACGTTACGCAGCAGTATTCCATTTGATATTTGTTTTCAAGTGTTCAGTAATATGTTTTCCAATAATGCCTCCATACCCATCAAAAATCACCCTTGATCGTTGCTAAGTACCACCCAGATTGTCGTTTGTTTAAAAAGTTTTATTGTGTTTAACTTTCTGAGCATAATCGACAGCCGCTTGTGCAAGCAAAATGGTAAAGTTAGTCTGCATTATTTTAATTATCATATGTGAAATGATTTTTTTTTTACAAGGGATTTTATTCTGCAAGGGTCAAAGATTAAAATCTAAAATTAATTGTCTGGCAGCATTTCTGAAAAAAAAAGAATGGAACCTAATACCATAATGGAGACCTATGGTGCAATGAACACCATCATTATGGCGAAGTGTTTGGGGCAGACTGGAAACATCGTCAAAAAAAAAAAAAAAAAAAAAAAGCAGGGCAACGTCACCTGAATAAGTCTTCACTGGATACCACAAGAAAACGGAGGCAGAAAGACCACAGAATACTTGACAATGAACGTGAGAGGGAGAACTAATGGCCATATAACTAATCGGGGGAACCATTCAGTAGAAAACACACCTTTCTATCCTACAAGCCAAAAGCATAACAGGTAGAAAGTAATTAATACTCTAAGTGTAAAAGAAACGTATAATTGCACTTTAAAAACCTTCACTTATTAAAACCATCGTTGTTCAGAGGAACAACAACAACAAAAAAACCTCTATTTCATGTGACTTTTACATGACAATGGAACAAGCAATAACGTGTAGAATCTCTATACAAATATTATTTTTCCTCTCTGTTAATATGAAATCCATATTCATGCGGCATTGCCCTTTGGTTTTATGTCAATTCTCTAATGTCACGTTCTTGCATAATGCCCCCCCCCCCCCCCCCCCCCCATTCCACTTCATCCCATCCCTGCCCATTAAAGATCTAGCCTATATTAGTTCATAGTATTGGTTCACATTCTAATGTCTTTTCATAGCACACAATATGAATCCGTTAAAAAATCGGTAAAGCGTTTGGCTATGAAAAAAAAAAAATGCAAGAGCCAAACAAACAGCTTAAAAAAAAGCAAAAATGGCTTGGCAGAATATGTTGTGGCTGACAAGGGACATGGACAGGCTGGGGCAGGAGGGAAGGGTGGGGGGGGGGGGGGGGTGTGTGGGATAAAAGAGGTGGGACAAAACACACCCACAGGAATGAGGACAGACAAGTAGAGACAGGCCATTAGAGAGCCCAACGAGGTAGTGAAGGGAATGGAGGGGGGGGGGGGGGGGGGGGAGACAAATGGGAGTGGGGGGCAGTGTTTGGAAGGGAGACGCGGGAGAAGGAGGAAAGGGGTAAGAAGGGAACAGGGGGAGCAGGAAGGAGATGGTGTACAGAAACCAATTTTTCCTCAATCCCCGGTTCTCCGTTGATGGGCTAACCAGAGAAAAAGTGACAGCCTTTCCTGCTGCCTTCAGTTGTCAATGGCTGGTAGAACGAGCGCCAAAGAGAGGTACGGCAAACAGCAGCACAGGGGGTGAGGGTGGGGGTGGGGGTGGGGTGGGGTGGGGGGTGGGGGAGGGGTGCAGAAGTGGATTTGGCTAATAGAAGGCTAGGAGGAAAGGATGAGGAGGCAAGACAGAAGTAGTCCTGTGCTCGCAGACCTTACAACGCATATTGTTCAATGTTTATATATATATATATATATATATATATATATATATATATATATATATATATATATATATATATATATATATATATATACTTGAACAAAAGAAGGAAAAGAACAACAAGTTCCGTTCATAACCCAAATTTTCGGCACCAGGCCTTCCTCCGGAGAGTTTATTGCGACGAATGATCAAAACATCTCTCACGCATGTTCACTCTGTTCATCTGAAATTTCATTGGCGTTCTGCACGTGTAACATTTCAACCATTGAAAAAGTGATCACATTTAACAACGCGAACAATATATATATATATGTATATGTATACACACATATATAAAATGAAGGTAAAACCCTGGAACAAGCTGGACACCGCTCAATGATGTGTGGGTGCACTGCTGATCCAGAAACTGGCCAATCTACAAGTACAAAACTATAATCAGGCACACCAGCCACACACTCTTCGTGTTTTTTTTTTTAAAACATGAAGAGTGTGTGGCTGGTGTGCCTGCTTTTATTTTTGTACTTATATATGTATGAAACTTGGATTAAAAAAAAAAAACGAGCAAAAATTCTACATTTTGATGTGACCATGGGATCGTATGATGGTGCCGAAACATGTGAACTAGTCGGACTATTCATGCTATCCAACATCCAGAAACAACTTGGAAGACAGGTCGGTCTGTACAGAGATGACGACCTCGCCGCATTAAACAATAATCCAAGAACTATTGAAAACAAGAAAAAAAAGAATTATGTAAAATCTTCAAAAAACACAAGTAAAAAATCACAATAGAAGCAACAAAAAGGTAGTGAACTACCTAGATATAACACTAGACCTCAATGACCACGTGTACAAACCATATAAAAAAAACCCATGACATATCAATCTACGTAAATATCAAAAGCAACCACCCACCATCCATACTAAAAACAATACCCAATAGTATAAACAAGAGACTATCCAAACTGTCATGTAATGATAGATTTCAATAATGCAGCAATAGAATACCAAGAAGCATTACAAAAAAGTGGTTATAATTACAAACTACAATACAGCCCAGACAACAACACGAGCAGAAAATAAAAAAACAGGAAAAGGAAGATCATATGGTACAACCTTCCATATGACGGAAAAGTAAAAAACAATGTAGGAAAGGAATTCTTTAAAATCTTGAAAACATCATTCCCAAAAGAACACAAACTATTCAAAATATTCAACAAAAACACCATTAAACTGTCATACAACCTTAAAAACATAATTGACTCATCTAACAAAAGCAAAAAGTAACACAACAAAGAAGGTGACGAAAGGACATTTTGCGACTGTACTAAAAAAGAACAGTGCGCCTTAAGCAACCAATGTCTTTACAACAACATTGTATACCAAGCTACGGTAACATCAGAACAATGAAAAAGAAACATATATAGGGATTACTGAAAACCACTTCAAAACCAGATACGCAAATCATAAGCAGTCCTTTAAAAAAAGAAAATATAAAAAACCAAACAGAGCTGAGTAAATACATTTGGAGACTTAAAGATAAAAAAATAGACTACAGCATATCATGGAAAATCATAAAAAGAGCAACTCCATACAACAATTTTTTTTTAAATGCAACTTATGCTCCACAAAAAATGGTTAATATTATGTAAACCCCACCTAGCAACTTTGAACACAAAAGTAGAAATAGTAAACAATTGCAGGCACAAATGGAAATCTTTGTTAGCACACTCCACCTGAACAGACCCCAACAAGAACCACAGACCACACGTGCAACGACTGAGATTGTCACGGAATCAGGTACACACACGCTATAAAGGAGCGACAGCGTGCACTGGGAGGATATCCTGATGAGAGCAAGAGGAAAGAGGCTCGAAACAAAAAACATGGTCCAAAGCCAGCCTGGGGAGAATATAATTAATTAATTAATTAACTCACGCACGCACACACACACACAAACACACACCACACACACACACACACACACACACACACACACACACACACTCACACACAACACACACACACAGAGGCTGCTGAACAGCACAGTGGAGAACCTAGTGTCTTGCCAGGCCAGTTGATAACAGAAAAAAGGGACACCTAGACATTGCAGTAGTGACGCATATGACCATCATCATACTGAATACAGCTTTATATTACAGGTAGCCAACCCACTGAAAACGACTGTGACTACTGGTCAGCCTTAAAATGAGAAGAGTGTAATTGCCAGTCAGTTAGGTGAAGAAGAGCATGGTTGTTAGAGAAGAGTGTGACTGCATGACGAACGAGAGAAGCGATAGGCCTGCTGGTCAGTCCTAGAGTGTGGTTTCCAGCTGGTCAGATAAAGAAGAGCAAGTCTGCCAGAAAGCATGTGCAGAACAGCGTGATGGCTGGTAAGTATCATGGAAAAGAGCCCAGATGCTAGCCATCTGCATTGAGGAAAATAGGACTGCCAGCCAACTAATTTTTTTTTGAAAGTGAAGAAGAAGAGGAGAGAGAGAGAGAAATGCAAGCAAGCCCCGCGTAGAAGAAGAAGAAGAAGAAGAGAAGAAGAGAGAGAGAGAGAGAGAGAGAGAGAGAGAGAGAGAGAGAGAGAGACGAAGGTCAAAGGATTAGGGTATCGGGAAGGGTCTTCTGAATGGTTGGGGGTAGAGGGGGCTGGGGGAAAGGACGATAAATTGAATTTAAGGAATGGATCTCGGGGTTACAAAAAGGAGTGAATGTGCTGTCAAACGCATCAGTGTGAAAGAGAGAGAGAGAGAGAGAGAGAGAGAGAGAGAGAGAGAGAGAGAGAGAGAGAGAGAGAGAGAGAGGGTGGGTGGAACCAATGCCTCTATGGTACGTTCCCATCTGCAAGCAGACAAATCCTGTTGCTGAGGAATTGACAAGTGCAGCTCTGAGCAGGCATTATTACCACTTAGGGACTGTCCAATAGACCACAGCAGAGAGAGAGAGAGAGAGAGAGAGAGGAGAGAGAGAGAGAGAGACTTACAGACACAGACAGAGATAGAGGTATATAGATAGATAGGTAGAGAGAGAGAGATACAGACACAATTACAGAGAGAGAGAGAAGAGAGAGAGAGAGAGAGAGAGAGAGGAGAGAGAGAGAGAGAGAGTTAGAGAGAGACAGACGCACAGGACCCACCCGACAGAGGGAGTTAGAGAGATAGAAATAGATAGATAAAGATAAATAGAGAGGGAGAGACTGAGAAAGAGAGAGAGAGATACAAACAGACAGACAGACAGATGGACAGACACACAGAAAAGCACAATGACAGACAAACAGAGAGAGAGAGAGAGAGAGAGAGAGAGAGAGAGAGAGAGAGAGAGAATATGTTATGGAAGCCAAATTTATAGATTATACAATCATATTTTAAACCAAAATCATGTTCTGTATTTGCTGTTTGCTTGCATTCCCTTTTGCTTGGTCAGATCATTGCAAGCAGCCAAACAGAGGCTGAAGTGGGCAGGAGAGTAGCTAAAGTGTATCTCTTGGAAACAACCAACCAACCAAACCAAACTAAAAATCCGACAGACACTGGAGTGTGTACCAAACAGCACACATCGCGGTGAGAGCCTAGCCAAGTCTCCCTGGCAACCATTGACGTCACAGGCTGACAGAACTGGAAAGAATGGCCTGCCACATGAGCGATGTCTATGTGGTGATACTGCAGAGATGGGAGTGAGGGGAAGAAAGTGAGTGTGGGCAGGAGTGAAGGTGCTGGCTAATTCTACATGGTGAGGGGCAGAATGGGCGGTGTTTATGGTGGTGAGGGCAGATGAAGAATGTCTAATGCACCATAGCAGGAAAGGGATAATTTGAAATATTAACAAGAGACAGGGAGAACAAAATTGGGGGGTAAATAATAACTAAAATGAAATAAAAAGCACAGACTCATTGATGGCTATCTCTGTCTCTGTTTTTCAATGCGCGCGCGCAAGAGAGAGAGAGAGAGAGAGAGAGAGAGCAGAGAGAGAGAGAGAGAGAGAGACGGACAGACAGACAGTCAGAGAAAGAGAGAAACACTGAGAAAACTATTGTCCCTCTGGCATTTTCACGTCTGTGGCCAAGCCAGTCTCTTAATCTAGGAACATTCTTGACCAGTGCAGCTTAGGGTAACATCAGCACTACTTAGGGACTGTCTAATAGAGTAACGAGGGGCGTTTTGTTTTTAGTCTAAAGTTCAAACTAAACATTCTGTTACAGTCTGGATATATCCTTGAATGATTGGTCTAATCTTGACCACATTGAGGACAGGATGCATTATTTCATAGCTAGACATGCCTATGTGTATATGAGGAGAGTAGAGTGAGACTGAAGGTGGAAAAGTTCGGGAAGGAAAGGAATAGGGAGCGTAACGACAAGGAATGGAGTAGTCATCTAAGATGGAGTGGTACTATAGTCAACTTGTTTTTTGAATATAATTGGCCAGTAGTTCTGAAGTAGATATCTAATCAGTGTGGATGTTGCAAATGCAATGTTATTGTTTGACAGTCTATTGCTTCCATGGCATTTTGTAGGATGTGGTGATGTTCTTCTTGTTTTCTTTTGAAAAGAAAGCTTTTTGCTATCTTTTCACAATATCAAACACTCTCTCTCTCTCTCTCTCTCTCTCTCTCTGTCTCTTACACAC
>JADBJO010001009.1:325820-343320 GCA_016801955.1 Conus betulinus
CCCTTGATGACCTAACCAGAAAGATGACCTAACCAGAATGGCACACTCTTTCCCGCTGTCTTCGGCCTTGAATGGCTGGCAGACTGTCCGCCAAAGAGAGGCACAGCGCACAGTCGAACAGATGGAATAAAGGAGCGGATTAGGCTGACGGAAGGTTGCGAGAAAGGCTAAAGAGGCAAGAGAGAAGACCTGATTAAGTTAAACAAGATGCAAAGCATGGAAACGTACCTCCCAGTTTATCCTGAATATGCGTGAGATATTCCATAAAGAGGGAAAACCGTCTCGGGCTGGTGTAACCGTTAGTAATGGCTATACTGGTAAACATCGGCCATCATCTGTGACCTATAATGAACATACTTACAAATTTTCAGAAAGATCGGCTTAGAACAGTCTGAGATTTTCCACACAGAAAAAACCATTATGGGCGTTAGTAACGGCTATAACGGTAAACTAAAACATCGGGCTTCATCCGTGACCCATAATGAACATACCTACACATTTTCAGAAGATCGACAAAATGCTTTCTGAGATATTCCATAAAGAAGAAAAACCGTTATGGGCCGTTATAGCCGTTAGCCATAGGCCAAGTACTTTCTCAGATATTCCATAAAGAAGAAAAACCGTTACAGGCCGTTACAGCCATCAGTAACGGCTATAACGGTAAACTAAAATATCGGGCATTATTCGTGACCCATAATGAGCATACTTGCTAATTTTCACAAAGATCGGCCAAGTACTTTCTGAGACATTCCATGAAGAAGAAAAAAACTGTTACAGGCCGTTACAGCCCTTACTAAGGGCTATACGGCAAACTAAAACATCGGGCATTATTCGTGACCCATAATGAACATACGTACAAATTTCGTAAAGAATGACCCAGTACTTTTTTTTTTTTTTTTTAGATATCCACATAAAGAAGAAAAACCGTTACAGGCCGTTACAGCTGTTAGTAACGGCTATAACGGGGTAAACTGAAACATCGGGCATCATCCTTGACCCATAATGAACATACCTGCTAATTTTCACAAAGATCGTCCTGGTACTTTCTGAAATATTCCATAAAGACGAAAAAACCGTTTACAGGCCGTTACAGCCGTTAGTAATGGCTACAACGGTAAACTAAAACATCGGGCATCATGCTTGACCCATAATGAACATACCTACAAATTTTCAGAAAGATCGGCCCAGTAGTTTTGTCTGGAGTGAGTGGAACACATTTTGACCACGGACGGACGGACGGACACACACACACACACACACACACACACACACACACACACACACACACACACACACACACACACACACACACACACACACACACACACACGCACGCACACACACACACACACACACACACACACACACACACACACACACACACACACACACACACACAGAGCATTTCTTCGTTCCCATTCTATAGTACTCCCTGTTCTATAAGGACTGGGAGTACAAAAAACAGCAACATAAAGCCGAGAAGAAAGCATCTGCCTTTGAATCAGTCCAGGGAGCACAAAACTACTTTGCAGTGCCTCGTTCGCTCGCTTTGCTGATATCTCATTACCTGGGGTAGAGGGTGGTAAAAGCAGATCAAGAGAAGACTACTCTGAACACATAGAAGTTACAAGGAAGAAAATAGTATAACTTATTTGAATGAGGGGTGAAAAAAACGAAAGCGACTGGTAGTCGGGAGGGGCAGGAGGGTAGAGGGTGTGGGGATGACAGAAGTCAGCCTTGTACTAATGTAATCCCAAGCCAGCATGGTGAAAAAATGCGGTTCATAGCAAGCGCGCGTGCACGTGCACACACACACACCACACGCGCGCGCACGCACGCACGCACGCACGCACGCACACAGACACACACACACACACAGACACATATACACACACACACACACACGCACGCACACACACACACACACACACACACACACACACACACACACACACACACACACACACACACACACACACACACACACACACACACACGCACGCACTCGCGCACACACACACACAGAAGATACCCAATGGTGGTAAATATTACAGTTAGTGAACCTCACGAAGGCAAATGTGACTACTAGTCAGCCTCCCGAAAAAAAAAACAAAAAACAAAAACCACCAGTGTGTTAACTAACCAAACTGATGACAGTTTGGCAAGTAGGATTCCTTTCGGGGATCAGTAGTTTGGATGAGAGCTGTCACAACGACTGGACACGCAGTCACCTTATAGGTCTTTCAAAACCAGGAACATATCGTCATAGACTACGTAGTCACTATACAAAACATTGTCGAACAGCTCATGGAACGAATCATAGCAACAAAACTCGAAAGAGACTTTGAAAGCAGAGAAGTCTTCCTTCCCAATCAAGGAGGCTACAGAACAGGTAAAGGACACGGGAAAATGCGGCCGCTTTTGCTTATGAAGTTTATGAAGGATCCCAAAGAAAGGAAGACACACTTGCAGTTGTAATGGACCCGGAAGGTGCGTACAGCAAAGTCCAGTTCTCGCTTCTCATGGAGCTGCTCCTGGACTGGGGACTCAGCAGGACACTTACACGATGACTTGCGGTAGCACTTCATGAGCGACCAGCCATCCACAATTTACAATTTTGAGACTGAATGTCTGAACATAAAGAATTCTCCATGGGATTACCTCAAGGTTCGTCTCTCCTCTGTTTTGTACAATGTTGACACTAAAGACCTTGCAGACCTCAACGGAAACGGAATTGCTCTAGAGTTGATACTAGCAGATATCGATCTGAACCGCGAAACATCAAAGAATGTTCAAGGAAGAACGAAAGCAATTCAGCAGAAAATTGCTCAGCGGTGTCAAGAAACTAGATCGTCCATCAAACCTGCAAAGGCCCACACAGTAGTCAACACTCTCAGCAACAAAACATCAGGACAGTCACCTTCACCTATTCCTTTGAAGGAAAATGAATTGAATCAGCTGGCAACATGCGCTATTTGCGTATATGCTTTTGATAGAACGCTGATCTTTAGAAAGCATGTCGAGAATGTTGTTTTTAAATGCAGAAATGTCTACCATGAAAGCAGTTGTAGCCAGATGTATTGAACTGAGCCATCTCTATCGACTGTATCACGCACTGATACACAGCGTGATTGACTATGGATTATGGTTTTACAGGATTTACAACTATGTCCAAAAGCAGACTTGTTAAATTAGAAAGAATTGAAAATGAAGCAACGAGGCTGATAACGAGAACTATGAATGACTTACCAATCGACCCTATGCAATTCCTCCTTGAACTTCCTTCCATGCAGGTCAAACCCAAGCTAGAACATGCGAAGGCATACGTTAGAGCACCATAAAATGAGGCCTCAGAACGAGGAATGAGGCCTCAAACACCCCAAGTTCAAGTTCAAGTTCAATTTCAAAATCCCTAAAACCCACTGCATGTGGCAGTCAATGGAACAAAAGACGCTTGTCTAGGACGTTGAAAATCATGGATGGCACAGGTATACATAAGACAATATACAGCTTGCGAGCTGTTTTGTCAGAACACAAAAAGAAACAAAGGAATGGGGACATTATCCATACCATTTTGAATACCTCTACCAAACTGCCAACTGCTGAGACTGGAATGCATCCATATTCTATTCCTGAAGTGGACTATTCAAATGCAGCTGACTTTGATTTTTACTTTTAATATTGAAATGCAGCACACTCTATTTCCATCTGTTGACACCAGAATGTCGTCATAATCTATTTGTGGTTGTTTTTGACTCTCATTCCTGACAAAAGACTCATTCACCACTGTTGTGTTTTGACACAGATCTTGTGTTCTCGAGCCTGTAATGAAAACTTGCCCGATGAGACTGGAATATCATCATTTTTGGATCCGGCCCATTGACAATAAAGTGCAGCTGCCTGAATTACTGCTTGATAACTACGAGACGCATTTGCACTCTGTTCTTTCTTCCTCTCCAATAACAAAATGCATTTATTGTTCCTTCCTATCAACTAACACTAAAATGCAGCCATGCTCTTCTCATGCCTCTCGGCACTGGGCTTGTGGCATTCTACAGTAACTGAACTCGAGAGTCCAACCAATTAAACAATGTAACGAACCCATCCATACTTTACTCTTGGCTGCTGTCACTGATGAACAGCGGTGCCATATGCTCTCTTGTTCCTTGCCTGGCACCATGAAAGTGTAGTCAGGCACCGTTCATGCCTGAGAAGACCCATGATCATTAAACCTTCTGACCTTACCCAGTGAAACTGAACACTTGTTATCTACCGTTCGTGTCCAGTGATGTTGGAGTACCACCTTATTTGTGTCCCTGCCTGTTGGCGATAAGGCACCGCCATACTACAAGGTCTCCTGGTAGCCTCTCTGGTCTCTCTCGCCCGCCTTTTGCACGTGCGCGGGGCCCAGTAGGACTGAGAAAGCCTGGTGGCTACTGCTTTTCTATGGCAACACAAATTGGCCATTAAGAAGGGAGGAACTGGCAGCAGATCGTGAGATGGGGATGAGGATAGACCGCTAGAGGGGAGGTGGCGGGGGTGGTGGAAAGGGAGATAGCTAGCCTGAGGCCAGCAGCGACCTCTGTGGGTGAAGAGGTTCAGCACGTAGGGGGGGGGGGGGGGGGGGGGGGGGGGGGGGGGGGGGGAATGTCTGGGGGGGGGGGGGGGGGGGGGGGGGGGCGTAGGGAGGAATGTCAAACCTGCTGCTGACACGATCGGCGGTTTAGAATAGCAATGCCAGATTTTCAATTTAAAGCAAAGGCTCCCTTTCTTTGATGATTTTGCTACTTTTGGTCACTCAAACCTTTGATGTGAAGACCGCACACACTTTGACCTGAAAAAAGGGCTCTTGGCATTTCGTGACCCCCTCCTGAGGACAAGGCTTAATGTAATAATTGATTATCGTTAATGTTGAAATATTACGAAGGATGATGATTTTGATAAAAAAAAATGGTGTTAGTGATCGTGGCAATGACACGATGCTAATGCTATTAAAACGTCACGACGACGATGACGACGATGATTATGCTGCAAACTGCTGCTGCTGCTTGCTGCTGATGATGATGAGGAGGAGGAAGACGAACGACGACAACGAGGATAATACCGGTAATGAAAGAGAGTGAAAGAGGAGAAGAGTAAATGACTCTCTCACTTCACGTTTGATTTAAATTTGAAAAGAAAAGTTTACAGACAAATTGATAATGGAATAACCCCCTTACGTACTTCAAGAAGGGGCTGCCGGCTTGCATTCAATGTGTGTATGATGTATATCCTTGGAATATATATTATATATATTATATATATATATATATAATATTGAACAATTAAGTAAGGGGGGAAAAACAAGTGCAGGTAGATTGTAGATTATAGTAATAGGGGGGGGGGGGGGGGGGATTGAGAGGGGAGATAAGCCTTCATATCTGCAGTGGTAGATAATTCTGCCTAACTGACAGTATATGCTTGAGTGGGTGAGTGGGGAATAATAAATGCTTCTCAAAATGAACCTTCAGCAAGCTTATAGTCTCCAAAAAAGGGGGAGACATTCTCCATCAATGGGGGGGGGGGGGGGGGTCTGGGCTCTTGCGTAAGATAGAGACACACCACAATAATTCCTGGTCATCCGACGGTATTTCGAAACCTGATTGTTTCTTCTAAGTGACCGCCGGAAAAGTGGTAATTTGACTCCTCTGAGATTTTCAGTTTTTAAACTAAAAACTGAAAATATATTTCTTTCTTTATATTTCTTGCAGGTCATTGCAACACCAAGCTGCTCTGTAAGTTGCTGGAATGGTGCTCGGTACTTATCCTTGGAATTTATTAGTTTGTTTAGCGGCTATAATATATATATATATATATCTAGTATATGTGTATATATATATATGTGTGTGTGTGTGTGTGTGTGTGTGTGTGTGTGTGTGTGGTGTGTGTGTGTGTGCGTGCACGCGCGCGCATGTGTGTGAATCCATTTTTTTTTCTTTTGTTGATTTAGGCCTTTGTCCCTCATGAAGGTGGTACAAAAATGTACAATGCCAACGATAGAGATAACTAGATGATTCCTCTGTCATGACATCATTACAGAACGCAACTGAAATGCTTTGCATAAATAAATCGATATACTTCTCACAACGCTATCTTGTCCAAAGCTAGGAGCAAACTTAAGCGTAACTGGTTTGGATCATTATAATATTTTGTGGTATATATCGCATTCTTAAATCATGTAATACAGGGCAACACAAAACAAAATGCAATTCATCTTCATTTCCCTTTTTGCAAAAGAGACAACGCAAATCAGTTCAGTATGTTTCCTGTAACGATAATAATGTACAGCAATTTCTGAAACACCACATCTTAACCTTGTCATTGTACATTTCAGATGTTTTTGTAAATCCTTTTTCAAATATGGCTTGGCATCATGTATGGTGCAAAATGTCCTATACATATGAAATCTCTCACTGTTTTTAAAATGGGAATCCCAATCTTGCCGTCGACATGAAAATCAGTCTTGTCTTTAAATTCATGCAAAAAATATTTAACATTCTGAACTCCTTGGTTTGCCCGTACATATGTAAAACAAAACTGATACAAATTACCACGAATGCTTGATACCCAGTTTCTTTTTGTCTCGTGTATCTAAATCGAATAACATTTTGTAAGCCTTCTGTGGTATTCTGTTACCATCCATTGTCGTTAATTTTAGCCAGTAACAGATGCAACGTATTGCACAGTTGATAGAAATCGGATATCTATCAATTTCACCATATACGAAGTCACTGGGCGTCCTCCTTTCAACTCCCAAAAACTTCTTTAAGGAAAAAAATGTACTTGTTCACATAAACGTGATGCATCGCCCAAACCCCCAATTCCGCGCCGTACACAGGGCTATTGGCTGAACTTGAGTATAAAAAAGTTTCAAAAAAGAGATTCAACCTATTATTACTACTCAAAACACAAAATTCCCGCAAGGTACACAACACCGCATTTTCCGCTTTACTTTTTAGGTCATTACATGCTGAAGTGAAACGAGAGTTGGTGGGAAAACAATATCTCTCAGTTTTTATATGCATTTACAACAGGCATGCCTGTATTATCATATGTCCATCTTTCTCTTGCTGATAAATGACCACCCTTTTTTCTAAAGACAATAATGTTGCTTTTGTTCAAATTTACCTTCACATCAGGACTAGATGCAGCTGGTTTCAGACCATTTAGCTATGTGTATAGACCAGTTACTGTTTCTGCTAATAACAGCACGCCATTTGCTAATAATAAGATGGGCAATTCCAAGTTATCGATTGTGAACAAAGCTCCCCTGCTTACTGTTTTGAATAACCTCTAAAGCAGTTCATTGATACAAAGGGAAAAAAGAATTGGGCTACAAACATCTGTTTTACACCATATGTACATTTGATACAGTCTGTTAATTTCGAACCACATCTAACCCTAATTTTGACGTATATTGCACATGCTTCGGATACAACGATACAGTTTTCCTTTTATTCCATTCTTTACGAGAATACACCATAAATGTTTCGATTTAATTAATCAAACGCTTTTTCAAAATGTACGCGGGCCACGTACAATTTCCGATTAAATGAGAACTGTCTTTGTACTAATGCTAATAATGCAAACATGTGGTCAGTGGTTGCGTAGTTCGTTTTTAAACCAGCCTGGTGCTCACCGGTGATGTTATTTTCTTCGACTCAGTCCTGTAAAGGACGATTTATAACTGTACTGTAAATATTACTGCTGATATCACATGAACTACCCCCCCCTCCCCCTATAGTTGTTCGGACTATTTGCATCACCGTTCTTGTATAATGGTAGCGCAATTACTTCAGTCCAACTGTGTTACTTGGGGGGAATGCCTGGCGCTCTTATCTCAGCCTTTTTGTAATAATCGTTGAGATGCCAAGAGCTAAGAACCATGTCATCACATTTTTGTTGAGAATATGGTGTTTTTATGGTCTAAACCGTTCTGCGATGTTTTTAAATTCTTCCAAAGAAAATTGTCCACTTTTACTGTGCAGTGACTCAAAGTCAGCTCTTTCTGCCTTACAGTCTTTAAATTAAAAAAAAAATCGTTGCAAAACTATTACAGAAATTCATTACGTGACACATCTCCTATCGGTGAAAAGAATAAATGTGACGTTCTGTTGGGTGCCCTCACATTGTGGAATCTCAACAAATGAGAAAGTTGATCAAGCTGCTCGGAGAGCAGCTCGAAATATTGAAGGCACGACTGCACTGAACATTCCGTTAGACCTATCAGAATGTTATACCTTGATTAAGAAAGCATCTCTTAACATTTTCAAAAGGTTATTGAAAGACACAGATAGTCAATATTATCACAGCTGTATGCGTCCAAATCCTGACATTCACCCAAAGACGCAATAGACAAATTCGTAAGTCCGATATCTAGAGATGTAGTATCCTTAATTCATAGGATGAGTTTGAATTCACTTCGAACCAAATACAGCAAAAATGTTAAATGCGTATGCGGGAAAATTCTTAGAGTAAGTCACCTATTACTAGATTGTCCGAGAGCAAAGAATACAGTGCACAAGGCTGACACTAATATTTCACATGATAGATCGACACCACTGACATTACCTAAAATGTTAAATAATTATGCTTTTCTTAGATCACTATGTCCACGTTTATTACGCAGTCCAGTAGGAATTTATCTTTAACTTTCAATGACCCCTCATATACAAAAGAAATTATTCACACACACACACACACACACACACACACACACACACACACACACACACACACACACACACACTCTCTTTTCACCAGCACAGAACGTCTAGAATGTAGGGAACGCTTTGTTCAGCATCACATGGGGAGCACGACAGAACTGATTTCAATAAAACTGACTGATCGTGATAACACTTGTTGGAAGTACAGAACGTAACCTGAGGACAAACTAATTCATTCTAGTGTGGATTCACAGTCGGCATATGGGGACTATCAATGGTTCAGTATACATACGACCTTGGCAGGAGTCTGCGTTTTCCCAAGTGCCCGTTTTGATAAATCATGTTGAGGGAGAAATGGGACGGTCATCACGATAGCAAAGGAAAGTTGACACCACTGGGATTAATGATGGTCGCCGACGCGAGGTGTGTGTGTGTGTGTGTGTGTGTGTGTGTGTGTGTGTGTGTGTGTGTGTGTGTGTGTGTGTGTGTGTGTGTGCGTGCGTGCTGTGTGCGCGACTGTGTGTGTGTGTGTAAATGTGTGTGTGTGTGTGTGTGTGTGTGTGTGTGTGTGTGTGTGTGTGTGTGTGTGTGTGTGTGTGTGTGTGTATGCGTGCGTACGTGCTTGTGTGTGTGTGTGCGCGCGCGTGTGTGTGCGCGCGTGTGTGTGTGTGTGTGTGTGTGTGTGTGTGTGTGTGTGTGTGTGGTGTGTGTGTGTGTGTGTGTGTGTGTGTGTGTGTGTGTGTGTGCATGTGCGTACGTATGTGCGCAGCTGCGCGCGCGTATGTGTGTGTATATGTGTGCATGTGTGCATGTGTGCAGTGTGAGTGCATGCAAGTGCACATCTCTCTCTCTCTCTCTCTCTCTCTCTCTCTCTCTCTCTCTCTCTCTTCCTCTCTCTCTCTCTCTCTCTCTCTATATATCTCTCTATAATATATATATATATATGTGTGTGTGTGTGTGTGTGTGTAAGTGTGTGTGTGTGTGTGTACGTGCGTGCGTGCGTGCGTGCGTGCGTGCGTGCGTGCGTGCGTGCGTGGTGTGTGTGTGTGTGTGTGTGTGTGTGAGAGAGAGAGAGAGAGAGAGAGAGAGAGAGAGAGAGAGAGAGAGAGAGGGAGGAGTGTGTGTGTAAGCGTGTACGCGTGCGCGCGCGCGCGCGCGCGCGCGCGCGCGCGCGCGTGTGTGTCTGTGTGTGTCCCTTGCGTGTATGCGTGCATGTGTGTTTGCATGGGTGTATATGCCGCTTAAGTACTGCTTCCTTGGTCTTACATTTGTGCAGCAAGGGCATAATAATATGTCAGAAAAAGATGTAGTAATTCAACCACAAAAATGATGGATTACATGGACAACCATAGATGCTAGTACCGTCATTTTCGTCTGAAGTACTTCTCTTTACAACACCAAAGATCAGACTATGGATGATAAAATGGGAGTTAACTGTTCAGCACATTTCAAAAGCAGCCCCCTTGTGGTAGGAGTGGGGAGGATGGAAATTCCCTCACAGACTGACCGACACAATATGAACGACTATACTGCACAGCAAACTTCAGGTTGAGAACCTCGCCAATGCGTCTCCCTGGCAACCATTGACGTTCACAGGCTGACAGACTGGTAGGGTTGGCCAGGCGGGAGAGATGACTGAAGTGAACGGACGGAAGTGTGTGGTGTGGGTGTGGGTGTGTGGTGATGGACGCCGATGGGGGAATTTGGAAGGGAATAGAAGGGTCGTTGGAGGCGTGTGGAAAGACGATGGACCTGATGTTGGTTTATCCCTTAGTCAGAAAGGTGGCAGAGTGGTTACACGTTCGCATGCCAGTCCAATGTGTGAGAAGTGCGTGGGTTCGAGCCCTGCCTTTCTCGCCCTTTCTTTCCCAATTGAATGACAAATCGAACGTCAAGTCCATCGGATGGGGACTATAAGCGAGTCGGACCCGTGTGCCTTCCTGGGCCCCCTGCACACGTTAAAGAAGAACCCACGGCACTTGAAAATCGAAAAGAGCAGGGGGGTTCCCCGCTGCCCTGGCAAAATTGATGCAAAGATAGCCGCCTGGCATTTCTTACCAAGCCACAAAAACTGTCACTTACTGTTATCGTGTGCCATCGTGTACTCCGGGGGAAATGAAGGTCCGTATAAAAAACATCGTATGCATCCTGTGTGAGAAAACTGGAGGAATAAAATGATAAATGTAAATGAGTGACTGATATTTGAATGGTACGGGAAATGACTGAATGAGCACCAGTAGGCTGCTCTTCGGCTGGCTCTACTTGGGTAGGCAGCCCGTGGAGTGAGTAAGTGAGGTAGTATGTTTATTGTAAAGCGCTTAGAGCTTGGTCTGTGACCGAGGATAGGCGCTATATAAATACCCAATAATATAATAATAATATCCTGTGAGTCAAGAATTCAAAATTGACATTTTCAAGCTGTTTTTGGACGAAACGGAGTGTTGTGGGAGTGGGAAGTGTGGCTGACATGTGCCGAGGAGAAAGAGGGATGGGTGGTTGATACACCTCCAAAACGTATACATGATAAAAATGCAAACTGAAATTCCCCATACATGGGACACACAAAAAAGTACACACACACACACACACACACACACACACACACACACAGAAGAGAGAGAGAGAAGAGAGAGGAGAGGAGAGAGAGAGAGAGAACCGAGAGAGAGGAGAGAGAGAGAGAGAGAGGGAGGAAAGAGAGAGAGAGGAGAGAGAGAGAGAGAGAGCAGCGAGAGGGAGAGAGAGAGAGAGAGAGATAGACAACCGATTAATAAACGCGTATGTCATATGACACACTGTTTAACACAAATCAGCAGAAATTAGATCAGTGATTGCCAATGAGAAAATAGATGTAGCGAACAACAATTCATGTACAGACTTCATCTAATGCAAGACAAACAGACATACAAACAAAATCAAGTCCAAAACCTTTCTGTTCTCAAACTGAGTCAAATCAGGTCACTAAAAGTGACAAAAAATCACACCAATTGTCATGCTATATCCATCTGGTATCATCCAAAATGGCACTAACCAATGAAAACATCACTTTTAAGCTTTCTCATGATAGGCAATAAAATCTCAGTTAAACTTTGACTGCTTTCAACAGGACACTGAAAAACCGTTTACATTTTTTTGCAGATATTGTTACGTACTGAAAAAGAAAGCTTTACTTTTCACCAGCATGTATTGTGCAGACTTTAGTATGTTTTCAAATTTCATGCTAATAAAGACCTTTTTTTGCATTTAGGTCTAAGATCCTAGTTCTAGACCGACTAAACCGAGAGCCAGTTTTGTTGAAAAGAGTAAAGTAGTCTATCTTCTAGTTCTGAGGTAGAGAAATTATCATCGCCTACTTCTTTGACTTGACCAGACTATATCAAGCCCGTTTTTCTGTCAGGGATCGTTTTGTCTTGAAAACCCAATTGCATTTTCCATGTTTAACATTATCGTATTAGCATATCATAAGCTTGTCTACATGGCCTAGTCATAGGTAATTTTAGCAGCATTAACCAATTCCTATACGTTTTCACTGTGTTCGTATACTGAGTGGGTATTTGCCTGATTTTCCAGACACAATTTGGTTTTCAGTTCTTAACAGTTAATTCAATACGAACCGTTTTAAATTGCAAATACACAAATTTTGTCCCATTAAGTCATCATCAGATAAACCCCAAAATTCAGACGCTTATGTTCACATAGGTGCAATTTTGAAATAAAAAAAAAGTATATGAATTCAAATGGCTCAACTGAATTAAATCTTATTTAAAACGATCCAAGGGTCTGTCACACCTTTCTCTTATTGTTTATGTGTTTCTGACAATCCTACGTTAAAAAACATTTAGCTGAAAATGTCACTCGTAAAGATCTACGACCATTTTTTAAATTTAACAATATTCATCACACCACCGTTTTTAATGCTTGCAAATATGACCGTACATTCCAACGCCCATGATCCTTTTTCAAAGAGAACCAGTTTATTTCAATCCATCTCTGCCTGCCTCCATTTTCAAAATGTTAAGTTGTTTGAAGACCGACAACTGTGTCAGAAAGGAAAAATGGTGTCATCTGCAAATAACAATAGGCGTATTGTTACAGTGTTTGGGATCATTTGTATGATGCATTTATTTCTTTAACTGACTGATTTATATAGCTAGTTCGTTAATTCAAAAAGAAAAAAAAAGTAGAAGAAACAGAAAGACAGACAGATAGAAAGAAGAATCGAAAGAAATGAGAGAAAAAAAGAAGAAAGAAAGAAAGAAAAGAAAGAAAAGAAAAAAAAAGAGAAAAGAAAGAAAGAAAGAAAGAAAGAAAGAAAGAAAGAAGAAAGAAACAAGAAGAACGAAAGAACAAAAGAAAGAAAAAAAAGAAAGAAAGAAAGAGTACAGAGGTGCTCAAATCCAAAAGCCTCTCCTGTATTATATTTAGTGGAACAATGTTTAACAGGTCGCTTTTGGTTGCTGACTATTAGATTAACAATACTCCGTTTCTGTCTCCTGACAGCAAAACGAACCCATGCTTTTTCTTCCTGTCTGGTCAGAACAAAGCGTAGCAATATTTCTTTCCCTCCCACTGGCACAGGAATGTAGCCATACTTCTATTGCCACTGGAGCGCTACTGCAGACTTTTCCAGCCTCGTAATTGAACAATATTGCCCCACACTACTGAAGCTGAAAGTCACAGCAGTGACAGAGAGGGACTCAGCAGCCATGGCCGGTTTTCTTTGACCACCCGCACTGGAGCTTTGCTTCTTCCCCTGTGGGTGAGATGACATGTTCTGATCATAGATCTCTCCATCCACTGGATTGGACGCTATGGCTTTCAAGTCAATATACAACTTTCCGGTTAACGTTTTGAGAGTCATTGCATTTTTGTTTTATACACACTAATTAAAACAGTAGTCATAATCCTGCAGTCTCTCTGTCATGTAGTCAAGGACAACAGCTCGTGCATAGATCCCATAAGGCCTGAAAGAGTGGTGGCTACTGCTTTGTCATGGAAACACCAATTAGCCCTTGGGAGGGGTGGGGGGAGAGGATCGGCCCTCGAGGAGAGAGAGGGAGAGATGAGAGAGAGAGAGAGAGAGAGAGAGAGAGAGAGATGGCGGGGTGAGAGAGAGGAGAGAGAGAGAGAGAGAGAGAGACAGAAACTCTGACACTATCTGGGGAGAGAGAAGAGAGAGAGAGAGAGAGACGGGGATGAGATCGATGAGAGAGAGAGATAGACAGACAGACAGACAGACAGACAGACAGACAGACAGAAGAAACTCTGACACACTTCAATTTGTAATTGTAAGGCCATTGACCTGCAAAACAATGGGTACAGTTTGCTGAGAAGAAATCAGTACGGGTCATCAGCCAAAGGAATGCCTGTGCATGCCTCGACTTTTGAAGCGCATAGCTCAGCTTGACTCTTGACCTCTGTGCACAGTCTGGCTTTTAAAGCACGTGGCACATCATGATCTTGGTATCCTGTGCATGCCTTGATTTTTTTTTCATTTGAAGCATAAAGCACGTCTTGGCTCTTGACAGCCGTTCACGCCTTGGCCGTTGAGGTGTGTGTGGCACAGCTTGATGCTTGAGGCCCATGCACACACCCTGACCGTTCGTCCTCATGCAGACGGCAGAATTAGACAAAAAAAAAAAAAAGAAATCCAGGAAAAGAAAACGGGAGGAGGAGAAGGATCAGAATGAAGGTGACGACGACGACGACGACGACGACGACGACGACGAAGAAGAGAAGAAGAAGAAGAGAAGAAGAAGAAGAAGAAGACGACGTAGACACTTTTTGCGTTTGATAATTACTGGCATAGCCAGTTGAATGATACCCATCCCCTTGTACCAAACATCATTTGTTACGAGGTCTCACATGCAGTACAGCACGCACACACACACAGAAACCACACACACACACACACACACACACACAGAGACACACACACACACACACACACACACACACCACACACACGCACAACACACACCACACACACACACACACACACACACACACACACACACACACACACACACACCACACACACACACACACACACACACACACACACACACACACACACACACACACACACACACACACACACACACACACACATGTATGTATGTATGTATGTATGTATGTATGTATCTATCTGTATATATATATATATATATATATTATATATTATAATATATATATATGTGTGTGTGTGTGTGTGTGTGTGTGTGTGTGTGTGTGTGTGTGTGTATAACAGAAAACCCAACGCTAAAAATGGCACTGCTCCCAGCAGTTGAAAGAGTCTGGACGATAAAAGCATTACTGGATCAATATAAAATCAAGAAGTCGTCCACTCAGTGTCTTCTCTTCTTTTATTTCTTCAAATTTCGCCTTTTTCAAGGCTTCCTCCTCAGGAATCTGCATTATCGGAAAAAAAAAAAAACAAGAAACACCATCAGAATTCCCAAAAAGGAAAGACAAAATCAGCTTACATACTTGTGTCTATGTCTATATCGCACGCACACACACACAACACACACACACACACACACACACACACACACACACACACACACACACATATATATATATATATATATATATATATATATATATATATATATATAAACAGTCAAAGTAGATAAAAATCCAAACAAACAAGATTAAAATATCCCAAATTTTCGGCTTTATTCGCCTTCGTCAGGGGGTACAGACTGTAACAGTAAAAACGCTCGCATCTCCACCCTAAGATCCTGAACACACGAATCACTAACGTATGTAGCAGGGAAAAGGCACCTTAATAAAAATGTTTAACTTTTAAAATAAAACGTTGCGTATAAAACATTTCATCAATAGGAAACATAAACTTAGGATGGGAGTGAAGTGGTGAGGGGCCACGGATTGACAATAGGTTGACCATAATTTAGATTGCCACCCACAGACCACGATCTTGACATATGCAACGTGAGAGAGAGAGAGAGAGAGAGAGAGAGAGAGAGAGAGAGAGAGAGAGAGAGAGAGAGAGGAGAGAGAGAGAGAGGAGAGAGAGAGAGAGAGAGAGAGGAGAGAGAGAGAAGAGCGTGCACGGGGTGGGGGGGTGGGTGGGTGGGGGGGGATTCGACCGTTCGGAGAGGCACAGCAAAGAGAAAAACGTCCACCAGGTGCCTGTTCCATGGGGAGTGGAGGAGAAAAGGAGACCATGCACGAGAACATTATTGTTCTGAGTTATGTACATGCTCACAAACACCCAAACGCACGAGCGCGCTACGTAGAACACAACCACACACACACACACACACACACCACACACACACACACACACACACACACACACACAGGGAGGGGCAATGATACGAATATTGTCGAACATGTAGTTAAAGGGGGGTGGGTGGAGGGAGAAAGGGGGATGAGGGAAGGGGGGGGGGGGGGGGGAGGGGGACGGGGGGGAGACGGGGGGGGGGGGGGTGGGGGTGGACGGAACAGTGGGGAAGGGGGGTGGGGGAGGGCAGGGGGGGGGGGGAGTTTGGGAGAGGGGGTCGGGGGGGGGAGGGGGGGGGGGGTGACGGATGAAGAAAGACAGAGAGACAAACAGACAGACATAGAGAGACTGAGGAGAGAGGAGGAGAGAGAGGAGAGAGAGAGGGGAGAGAGAGAGAGAGAGAGGGGGGGGGGGGGGGGGAAGAGGGACAGATAGACATCTATACAGACAGGACAGGCAGGCAGACAGACAGACAGAAACAGAAATATAGGGATAGGCAGAAAGATACAGAGAGGAAGGTAGGGGGTTTCTAGGATATAAATTTAGACCTAGGGGGGGAGTTTAGAGGGGAAGGAGAGAAAAAATGCAGAAAGGGGGGGGGGGGGGGGGGGGGGGGGGGGGGGGGGGGGGAAGGGGGGGGGGGGGGGGGGGGGGGGGGGATGGGGGGGGGGGGGGGGGGGGGGGGTGGGGAAATGGGGGGGGGGAGGGGAGAGTGGCGAGGAGGGAGGTAAGGGGGAGGCTGGGGGTGGGATAGTGGATGGGTACGTTGGAGAGGGAGGGGAGAGGTTTGAAGGGGGATAGGAGAGGGTAGGGGAGTAGGGAAATAAATGGGGGAGGGGAAAGGGATGGGGAGGGAAGGGGGTGGGGGGGGCGGAGCGGAGATCGGTTTTGCAACGATGGAGAAATAGAGGGCAGAAACGTCGAGGAGGAGAAAGGATGGGGCGAAAGCGTGCTGATAGACTATATATTGCCTACATGATTTCCAACTTCATGTATATCATATACATACTCAAATCCACCATCTGTCAAACATTACTATAATGCATATAAATACACACCAATTACATAAGTATAACACACACACTTATGTATGCGCTCACAAATAATGACGCACGCACTCACACACACCACACACACACACACACACACACACACACACACACACACACACACACACACACACACACACACACACACACAACACACACACACAATCGCGTGCGCCCCACCTATGCACACACACACATACTTGTGCACACACACACACACACACACACACACACACACACACACACACACACACACACACACACACACACACACACACACACACACACAAGTACACACACAGATCTGCCTGACAGCATGAAATATAATGATAGATAGGGAAATATGCAGATAGACTGTAAACCAAAAAGAAGTGGAGTTACTCAAGTGTGTTGAGACCAAAAGGATAAATAGTTTTTGAGTTTGCTGATCCAGAAATTTTTCCCTTCGAATCCTAACATCATACTCATTTGAAAATACTTTATCTATAGGTATACAT
>JADBJO010001009.1:360820-363320 GCA_016801955.1 Conus betulinus
TATGCAGTTTTTCCTTTTCTTTCAAAGGGCTCACCTTTGCAATGACGAAAAAGGCAAGACATGTTGAAACAATCATTACCGAGCATTTTCTCTAGCAAAAGTGATGCTGAATAAGATGTTATATGCTGACGATGCAACGGGCTGTTGATTATGACGAAGCTTTGGAGAAAGACTGGGAACGTCATCTGAAAAACAGCACAATAGCTCCCCTGAATAAATCTTCATTGGACACCAACAGAAAAACACCAAAGAGGACGACATTGATGGCACGAACACTTATCTTGGGGGACCACTCAGAAGAAAGCGCCGGGCGAACTAGCGTGCAGGAACTTTGTTGATGCTGTACATGCCAAAGGTACAACAGGCAGTACGTATTTAATAATACCATGACGTGAAACACTGAGCTGCGGTCAGAAGAGTCCCCTGCAATAAAAGCCCTGGACAATTTATTTTATTTTATTTTATTTTTTTTATTTATTTATTTATTTTTTTTGCATGACAGTTTAGAAACCGGCAAATGTTTCTCTTGTATTCACCCTTTAAACCTACGGGAAATGTTCTTCCTCCTTTTTTTTAAAAAAACACAATGCGAGATTTAAGACAGCAGAAATCAAAATTCAGGTTAACCACAGTTGAACAAGTCTCAACAATATACAGATGTATGTACACTATAGTCTCTTGTTGCTTGGATTGAAAACCACAGTTAAGCATGACAATGATTTCTGTGTTTCCATGCAAATTTCATCATGTCACACTGTCACACGGATACACCACCCAACCCCTCTTTTACCACCCAACCCCTCTTTTTCTTCCTTTAAGGGCAAATAAATCAGTAAAGAGGAATTAAAAAAAAAAAGAAACATTAAAAGCTCAACAGACGGCAAAACTCACTAGTGGAAAGTAAGAATACGAAGACAAATGGCGGTGTGACATATGTAGACGTCGGTGAGCGACAAGGAAAGAAAGGTTGATGAGATTGAAGAAGGGGGGGAAGGAGAGGGGGGGGGGGGGGGGGGCGGAGGGGGGGACACTCGAGAGGGGAATGAAGGCATAAAAGTGGAGACAGGCTGGTATCAAGCCAAACGAGGTCGTGGAGGAGAGGGGGGGGGGGGGGGGGAGTATTGGCGTGAGGGTGAGGAGGCTGGAGAAAGAGGCAGGTGGAAGGGGCAGAGGAAAGGGAAGCGGGGGGGGAGAGGGGGGGAGGGGGAGGGGGGGTGGCAGGCCACAGGTTATGTGCAGAAAGCAGTTCTCCTCAATCCCTGGCCCTCCTTGGATGAGCTAGCCAGGGAGAAAGTGCCATCCTTTCCTGCTGTCTTCAGCTTTCAACGGCCGACAGATCGCCCGCTGAAGAAGAGGCACAGCCAACAGTAGAACACGGGTAAAAAAAAAAAAAAAGAAGCGGATTAGGATGATGGAAGGTTTGGAGAGGCCAGAGAAGGTAATTCTAGCACTAGCAGACCTGACAATATGTCAAGAAGAACAGAAACCAGAGAAGAAGAAAGTATTATCCTTAACCGTCCAATGGAGCACAATATTACTCTGCAGATTCTTCTCTTGCTTTGCTTGTATCTCGATACCTACGTTAGAGAGAGGTAAAAAGCCGATCAAGAGGAGACCATTCTGGAAGCAGGGGGTCTTAACCGAAAGAGCATAGGGCTTGGCTGGGTCAGGGGGTGAAACATAAAAAGCGATATTTAGTTGTGGGTGGGTGGGGATAGAGCGTTAGGAGGGGGGGTGGAAGTAGACATTGTGTGTGTGTGTGTGTGTGTGTGTGTGTGTGTGTGTGTGTGTTTGTGTGACAGTCCAGACTGGAATCCAGTTCAATCCGGAATCAGTCCAGTCCAAACTGGAATCTCAATATGGCCTAGGAAGGAGAAAGAAAAGGGAAGTAAGAGAGAAAGAAAACAAATGGATTATCAAACCTGATAAAGCAATATAAGCCGGAGAGTGATTCTAAGCAAGTTTAAGGTGCTATGGACTAGTGTGCTGAAAAAATGTGTTGAACGTTTACACTGAAACGGCAAGATTAAGCCTAAAAAATGCACCTCTTAAAAACGTTAACATCGTAAAACATGCTTGGAAAGAGTTTGGTAGACATAAAAACAGGTAAGATATGTACGTCTTGCCATTAATCGATATCCGTTCAGATCTGAACTTCAACAACAGTTACTGTACCTCTGTCCATTTGTGTCATATGCTCGGTCTGTTTCCTTCGATGTCAATAATTTGTTTAACAATTTCCGACGATTTCAATAATGCAAATCATTTCTATTGCATATGCAGGACCACGAATTTTGCCGGAAGTGCCTTTCGGCCAAAATAGTGTTTTTTAATCAATTTGGTTGCGAATTATTCTCTCTCTCTCTCTCTCTCTCTCTCTCTCTCTCTCTCTCTCTTATCACCCAGCTCCCTGCTACCACCACCACCCCCCCCCCCCCCGCACACACACATACACACACATTATGCATACTTTTACTCTAGCATTCACCACTGCATGATG
>JADBJO010001009.1:368320-370820 GCA_016801955.1 Conus betulinus
CACTCTCAAAGACGTTGAACTGGGCAGGAAAGCAGTGTACGCTGGGCTACGGGAAAGAGGAAACAGCACACTCAGGAAAGTGCACTGAACAGCACACATCATGGTGTATCTCGCCGAGTTTCCCTAGCAACCATTGACGTCACATGCAGACCGATCTGGAAGGAATGGCTGGCCACACGGCTGTGTGGTGATGGAGTGGAGTAGAAGTGGGAGTGGGAGGGTGGAGAACTGGGGGGGGGGGGGGGGGGGGGGGGGGGGGGGGCAATTGTGGTTGTACTGGCTCATTGTACATGGTGAGGGAAAGAACATGGGATGTTTTCTGCTGGTGCAGGGAGGGAGGGAGAGTGGCAAATGCATCATAGCAGGAAAGGAATAATATGCAAAATTAACCAGAAATAAGAACGAACAGTGGGAGATTAGTATTAAACAAGAGGAAGAGTAATAAGAATAAAACGAATAATACTAGTGTGGGAAGAACTAAAAATACATCATAATATACATGTCCCTTCTTTTTTGCTCTTTTTTTTTTCTTCTGCTCATACTTTCAAGCCTGTACAGACTTAAAAAGAAATGCACAGCATTTTAGATCAAAGAACTCAACATTGAGTTAACCTTGGATGGAGCATATCTGGATAATATAAGGATTGTATGTGCATTATTTTCTCTCGTTGTCGGTCTGAAATTCAAATGTTGGAGTCAACAATGACGTGTGCTTTTTGCGTAAAATTTTTAATATCACTCCCTTGTAGGCGTACATACTACCCCCACTCCTCCCTTTTCTCTTTTAAACTTCAGCAGGGTAAATAATGGATTCACATATAACATGTCAGAGCAAATTATTTTCGTGCATGGATGAGAAAAAAATGGGGGGCCAAACATATACCAAAACTGAAGAGTAGACAGTAAAAAAAAAAAAAAAAAAAAAACAAGAAATGGCTGTGTGAAAGATGGTGGCTGTTGACAAGTTACAAGGAAAGGGAAGGGTTGGGTGAATAGAAAAGGCGGGGGGGGGGGGGGGGGTAGGGGGGTAAAAAAAAAAAACACCACGAGGAGGAATGATGGCAGAAACGTAGTGGCATGCCATTAGAGAGGGCAGAGAAGGTTGGTGAGGGAAGGCGGGGTGTACTGGAGAAAGGGGCAGGGGGTTGGAGAAAGAGACGGGCGACAGAGGGAAAAGGAACAGGGGGAGTGGGAATGGGAGCAGGATGGAGGTGGTGTGCAGAACCCAATCTTCCTCAATCCCTGGCCCTCCCTTGATGAGCTAACCAGAGGGGAAGCGGCATCCTTTCCTGCCTGCTGTCTTCAGCCTTCAATGACCGGCAGACAGTCCACCAAGGGGAGGGACAGCGAACAATAGAAGAAAGAAGGAAGAGAAGCAAAGTATGCCGTGTAAAGGCTGCGAGAAAAGGCTAAAGAGGGCAGAGTGGTGCACTACCAGACCTGATGATGTGCCAAAAAATATAGATTAGAAGTGAAGCTATCTTTCTTTGAGAACACATTTTATGAGCTGATATCTTACATTTTAAACACGTATAAGCATGCTGAAATATGTATTTCACTGCAACTAAGAGTCTTATGCATCAAGGCAAATGATCGAAGTTTCGGTCTATTTTGTTTTATCTGAATAAAAACAAAAAAAAGCGTGATCAGATGTATGGAAATGATCTTTCTCCATACTTACCTCCCATGGGGTCTGTAGCGCAGAACATGCTCTACATTTCCAGGGTTAAAAATACTAGAGTCAATATGCGCCTTCACGATTGCAGTCTCCATTCGGTTTATTTAGTTGCAAAGTAAGTCGACTGCAGGTGGAAATCTTAACAATTTAAAAAAAAAAAAGGGTTTATGATATCTCCGCCAAACAACGTAGACGAACGAATCATCAGACAAATCACGACGCGTTTTGACCTCTTAGGTCTTCTTCAGGCAAGATAAACACACACACACACACACACACACACACACACACACACACACACACACACACACACACTCAGGATAATGAAGATGAAGAACAAGCAGTTACCTATCTTTGTCAATTTCGGCGCAAAATGGGCGTTGAATCTTTACGCCGATCTTGTGCCGAAATTCACAAGGATATGTGATTGCTCGTTATCATTTTCGTTTGTCTTGAGCGTTTTTCTTTTCTTTTTTTATTATCTTGCCTGAAGAAGACCTAAGAGGTCGAAACGTGTCGTGTTTAGTCTTTTGATTCGTTTGTCTGAGTTATTCAGCGGAGTTTTTATAAACTTTTTTAAAGTAGAAAAAGAAAAATGTTTTATTTGTTTATCGCTATTTGTTGTGTGTGTAAGCACTCTGTTCAGTCACAACGAAAAGAACACTTACACAGCATACACCTTTGTTTGATACGATACACACACTGAATATCCAATTGAACCCCAGGAAGCTCTTTTTTTTAATCATTTGACTACATTTGTCAGCATTTCAAATGCATCAGAAGGAAATTTGATTTTTGGCACACAGTGAATATCCAACTGAA
>JADBJO010001009.1:395820-400820 GCA_016801955.1 Conus betulinus
CGCATCTTTAAACAGCAGTTTGAACGTGGGCGACGCAGGTTATTGTCGGTGAATATCGACAGGGGATGGCGACAAGCTCTTTAATTTGCCACGCCCGTGACACTTCCAAGCCTTGATCTTCTAGCCTCTGCGACAGCCTCTTTAAAAACATTGATTTGCAGGACTGGCTGGCTGTGAGTTGGCCATACCGCATTGACTTTGGCCAGTGGAGTAGAGAGCCTTGGTAGTTTGACAGATACCAAAGCAGTTCACCCGTCATTGGCCCCTCGATCAATGGTTTTGTGATAAAAAGCATTTACACACACACACATACACACACAGAGAGTACCTCACTTCTAGAGAACATACAAACAGGGAAAACTCTAATCACAGAGAAAACATAACTCTGACTGGACAGACATATGATATGAACTGTACATGATTTGTATGATCAGGATATTTCTGATTCACATGTTTGTATTGCCGATGAAGGCTTGTCTAATTTTAAAGGCAGAGACTAGGAATTTTGCCAAGTTGACTATTTGATCGGGCAGTTCAGTCAGTTCAGTAGTAAATACACCAATCAGTTTGCATTCCAAATTCTCACCCGCAGTCACGTCAAATTTATGCAACTTTCTGATCTGATTGTACAATGGGCACTTGAACATAAAATGAATTTCATCTTCTTGTAGATTTAAACATACAGGGCATGTCGTGTTTTCAGCTGTAGGTGAAAAGCGAAAAATCTGTGTACATTTAATTGAGAAACACCCATTCTAAATTGTGCCAGAACATTCCTGTAATTTTCTACATACAGAATACTGATATATTTTTCTCGAGAAAACATGTGCTTCAATTTACCATACATGGACAACCGTGGACTGATATCCAAATGGTTTCGCCAATGATGGGCAAAAATTACTAAATAGTCTGAATTTTAATTCTTTTATGAATCCTATTTCATTACCACAACCAAAAATCCATACTTCTTGAAATCCATTTTCACACAGGATATTTTTAACATGTGTGGCCCATGTTACATGGCCCTTCTCATGCATAGACAGTGACATGTTGTACGCTTTCTTTGAAAATTGTATCCGGTTGTTTTAACAATCTAAGCCAGTACTTAATACACCGGGTAACAGTTGATATCCATAATGGAAAACGTCCAAGTTCTCCATATACTACGTCGCTTGCTGATTTATTTCTTACATGTAAAAATCTTTTGCATGCGTACATATGTACTTGTACTTGCTCCAACTGGGGGTAAGCTTGTACCCCCATATCTCAGAGCCATAAAGCAGCAACGGGACAACCTGTGCATCAAAAAGTTTGAAGAAAATATCCGGTGAATTACACCCAATTCTTTTTAGTGTGCACAGGATGTCGTTTGTACATTTCTTTCCTCTAAGTTTTAGTTCTTCCATGGCAAGTGTAAAAAACTATGTCTAGTAGAAAAAGTAAGACCTAAGTATTTGTACGAATTAACCACTTCTAGCGGGGTGCCGTTCAGAAACCATCTCTCCCTTGAGCTGAGAAAACCACCCTTCCTGAAAACAATGATTTTTGACTTGTCTAAATTTACTGTTAACCGCAGTCTTTCTGTTTCTCTTTGGAGAATATTCAGTTGATGCTGCAGTCCAATCGCAGTAGAAGCCAAAAGAGTAAGATCATCAGCAAACAGCAAAAGGAAAAGCTCAGTTTCGTCTGATGTGAGGGTAGCACCATGTTTACCGTTTACAATTAGTCATCATTTGCAAGTTCATTTATTAAAAAAAAGAAAATAATAACGGACTAATAACACATCCTTGCTTTAAGCCTTGTAAACATTCAAAGAAACTTGAGTAACGTGTATTATTATAACATAAAACACACGCTTTCACATCGGAGTACATTGCCTGAATCATTTTTTTTAGCATTCTACCTCGCACGCCTGCTCGTAGCAGCACCGCCCACAATACCTTACGGTTCACAGTATCATATGCTTTTTTGAAATCGATGAAGGCCACGTATAGTTTCGTACTCTTCTGCAAGTATTTTTCAATTATTGCGTTTAAAGTGAATATATGATCTATCGTTGAGCGGCCTTTTCTAAAGCCAGCTTGTGCCTCACAAATGATACCGTTTTGCTCTGCCCATAAAGTTAACCTGCCATTGATTATATGTGCAAAAACCTTACTAAGAACACTCAACAGAGATATGCCTCTGAAATTATCAGGAATGTTGGCATCACCCTTCTTATACAGTGGAATTATTGCTGCCTCCGCCCCATTTTGATGGGAAAAAAGCTCCTAGAGAATATAGCGTTGAAATACTTCTTCAAGTAAGGTAGAATTATTTGCTCTGCATTCTTCAACATTTCAGGCAAAAGACCATCTAAACCCGCTGCCTTCTTATTTTTCATGTGTTTAATCGCTTTACTGATTTCTTTTTCACTTATCTCTCCATCCAATATATGGTCAAATAACGTTTCGTCCGATTCATCATTTAGGCAATCTTCCCCGTTGACAAATCCTTCGTTGAAAACTGATTCAAAGTGCTGTACCCCCACGTCTTCTGTAATGTCATTTATAACAACACTTCTTCTTTTATTCTTGTTAATCTCGTTCCAGAACTGATTGGAGTTTTCCACTGAGCTTAAAAGATTTTTCAAATCAAAGTTTCTCTGGGCACGCTCTTTCATGTCGAGCATAGTCCTGTATTCTTCCTCACACTCCGATGTATTTCACGTAGTCGGCTTCTTCTTTAGTTTTTCTAGCCCTTCGAAGGTGCCTTATTACTTCCCTTTTCATTGAAAAGCACTCATTATCAAACCATGGGTTTACGAGCACTTTGTTTACCTACTAACACTTTTTTTCTCATTGGTTCAGCTGCCTCTTTTAATGATGAAGAAAAAAATATTCACCGACTCATCTAGATCCATATCAATCAGAGAAATTGCCAACTCAAGTTGGGTCTCTGAAAAAGTTCTGATCTTAAGTATTCAGTGAACACATGTGGGCTTGATCTTCTGACCAAATAATCTTCTCTAGCTGGACAGCGTTGTTGACAGTGGGGTTGAACAATGGAATTACCAATCTTACAATACAATTCAACAGGCATATGGTCTGACTCAATTCTGTCTCCTATGACCATCCGTTCAAAACTGCCACAAAGATCGAAACTCGTAAAACTCGTAAGGAAATAATCAATAACGCTATGACCCTGTTCAGATAAATATGTGAAATTACCAGAACCCTCGAGTTCTGGACACCCATTTAATATTTTCAAATTGTAACAGGCGCACATATCAAGTAACTTCTTACCAAAATCATTTATCGCTACGTCACATGACACATCTGTTGTCTATGAAAGTAGTAGACCTATCAAAAACATCAGAGCAAAAACCTTGAGTTAAAGGATTGTTAATCATTTGTACATACCTGTTCGTCCATTAAAGTCGCCATTACAAATCAAGTACAGATTAGCATCCGCTGCCAATAGATTACCTATAATCCTTTCAACTTCCAGTGTATGACAACTGGATTCCGCAGTGTCATAAAACGGGCTACCATATGGTGGGACATACACAGACACGTACAGTATGTCGGATGCACTGCCAAAAGTTTACCGCGTATTCTGACTGCAACTAAATTATCACATTCACATGGTATTACTTTAATATATTTTGTCAGGTTCTTTTTTATCATTACAACTACGCCACTGACCAACGGCCGTGATGAGATAATTCAACGTGACCAACGGCCGTGATGAGATAATTTCAAAGCGGGAGAAACGAATTTAACAAAATTTGGAAAAAAACATCAGACATATCGAAAGTTTTGTCCATGAATGTTTCTGTTAGTGTAACAAAATCAAAATCATTTATGTAATTCACCAAGTCCCAGTCTCTGAGTTTGTTTGCAAGTCCTGCTATGTTGAAGAGCAGGAAAGACAGTCGCTGGGGCCGGCCTTCATCCTAGGTGTCAGCATCAATGAAGGGTTCTTCACCACTATCCTCCACTGCAACGTCCGCTTCACCATCAGGAGGATTCGGCGTGGGTGAGCCTGGACACACGACCTCTGCCTGGGTCTGTTGTACCGCTCGTTGGGTCTGCAGCATGGAGTCTATCCGCTGCTGAGCTCTGGGTGTTCCACGGCCGCGACCTCTTCCGGAATGCCTCGGTCGCTCAGCCGACGGAGTTAAAGGCTCTTGGCTTCCATGCACGCTGTTTGTTGCCTGGGCATGCTGGTCACTGGTGGATGGTATAGCTCGTGCCCGTAAATTATATACAATATTTTCTTTCTGTACCGAGTCACCACTGGTTTTCTGAACTGGTTGCTGTGGTACAGTATCTGTGTCTCTAGTGGTGGTGTCTGTGTGCTGGGGCGGATCTTTAGGATTAGCTGCCTCCATGCATGGCAACCCTTCCTGTTGACCGGAGCTTGCATGGTCTGTTCCAGTGGGAGGAACAGGTGGGAACGGGTGACGGTTTGATTGATTTTGGGACTGGAGCATTTCTTTCTTCTGCATTTAGAGCTGGAAAGTCAGTTGTCGATAAGCAGTATGTGGGCACTTCATGATCATCCACACGATTCTGTGAGCGCGAATCATCACTGAGAATTCCCCTCTCACCCCCTCTTGAGCGATTGGCATCATGATAAAAGAGGGACGTGTTCCTTCGTCTGGAGTGTAGGGGCTGATCACTGAGGATTCTTTTGTTGCGGAGGTCATAAGTGTAGACCGCCTATCCGTGATCAGCCTGTCATAGCGTAAACTGGATCTTTGCCCTTCGTGTCTTAGCTGGCGTTGCACAGGGAGAAGTTCTTTCCTCTTCTGTTGAGTATTTTCTGAGAAATCTTCCCGAACAAAGATATTCTGAAAACCATCTGAATTTCTCAGTTTTGGTGCATTTTGAAGCACTAATCTTTTTTGGCTGTAGCTCTGGAATGTCACACCAATAGCTCTGCCAGACTTGAATATTCTATCCAGAACCAAGTCTTCGTCAATGCCCATTCCGACTCGCACAGTTTGACGAACC
>JADBJO010001009.1:405820-408320 GCA_016801955.1 Conus betulinus
TTTCATAGTAAGAGATTCATGGTAAACTTACACAAACTTTCGTATAATTCTTTTCCTCTTACCTCACAATCATGATATGATGAATACTGATTTTCAGAGTAAGAGATTCATGGTAAACTTACACAAACGTTCATATATTCTCTTTCCTCTTACCTCACAATCATGATATGATGAGTAATGATTTTCATAGTAAGAGATTCATAGTAACTAATAGTTCTCATGATTTGTTTCACTGAAAAGAAAAGAAATCCCAAGTTAAGATTTTCTCTGGGCGGTTCGCTAACATTTATTTTAGATATGTTTAGATTTCCGCCTGCAGTCGTCTCACTTTGTAACTAGATCAACGTTTCAAACGTTTAGGTTTGCAATGCTGTCTGTATCAGAGACAATGACTGCTCATTCCGTCAACAGTTTCCTCAATACCATTTCACAAGCAAGAGGCGTTTTGTACTTTTTTTGTAAGTACAGTCAAAGATAGACGTTATCAATTTTTCCACACACACACGCACGCACGCACACACACAGTGTAAGAGAGAAAGAGAGAGAGAGAGAGAGAGAGAGAGAGAGAGAGAGAGAGGGGGAGAGAGAGAGACAGACAGACAGAGACAGAGACAAAGACAGAGAGAGAGTGAGATAGAGACAGAAAGAGAGAGGGGGGAGACAGACAGACAGACAAACAGACAGAGACAGAGACAAAGACAAGACACACACACACACACACACACACACACACACCACACAGAGAGAGAGAGAGAGAGAGAGAGAGAGAGAGAGAGAGAGAGAGAGTAAGAGAGTAATCCAACTGGAAAGCACCAACAAGGCGATGGGTCCATTCAATCACGGCAGGCACTTTGGTGTAATTTGTTTCACTGTGGCGAACACTTCCCACGCGTGGCCCGCCCCCCATTGTGTTTTCTGCGTTGTTATCGTTCGTTTCACGCCCTACCACTTCCTTCATATAAAAACAAAACAAAACCTGGCTTGTAGACACTTCCGCCTCACAAGTTCAATGAGGCATATCCACAGAGTCTGGAGCCAGGAATCCAGAGGGAGGTTAGTTTCTGTGGGTTTCAAGTTGTTGGCTTTCTCTCCTTGAAGTAGAGATGAGTTCGATGTACAATCGATAGTCAGAACATGGAAATAGCATTACATGTACTCCCTTGCAAAGAAAGTGTGGAGCAATCTTAAATACCTTGTTTTTCAAATCTGTTCATTGGAAATTTAAGTTGTTTTATTATAACGCCCTTAACTATGGTTTCTAGCTTTATCCCATTTTTCCACACACACACACACACACACACACACACACACACACACACACACACACACACACGCACATGCTTGCGAACATACATACACATTTATACATCTCTCTCTCTCTCTCTCTCTCTCTCTCTCTCTCTGCCAATGAATTAAAGGCATTGAACAGCACCATCTCTGCCGACTGTATCATGCAGTTGTACATGTGTGTCTGATTATGGATTAGGATTTAAACACTGTCCATGAACAATTCTCTTATATAAGGAGGAATTCAAAATGAAACAAGGCAATTGATCTTGGGAACTACGAGTGACACACAGCGATTGAAACTATGTAATACCTGTTTGATCTCTCTTCAATGCAGTTGAAAAACAAGCTGGAAGCAGTGAAAGCAAATTTAAGAGCTCACAAATCCCCTAAACCCACTGTATGTGGCCGTCAAGGAATCAAACGGAACTCATCTAGGATGTGAAATATCATGGATAGGATAGGCAGAAGACAGTATACAGCTTATGTGCCACTTAACAGAACTCAAAGAAACAAAGAAACGATCAACGTAACTGTGCGCAGTTGACAACGCTGTCATAGTGTATTGGTGACTGGATCTTTACACAATAATCTGAACGTGGGCGACGAGGATTATTTGTCATGAAATGTCGACAAGCGTTGGCGACAAACACTTTAATCTTTTTATGCCCGTGACACTTTCAAGCACTTTTCTTCCAGCCTCAGTGACAGGTTCTTTAACACACTGATTTGCAGAACCGGCTGTGAGAACAAAGAGAACTATTGGCTATACCAGCATTGACCTGGTCAGGGGGAGTGGAGAGCCTTGGTCGTTTGACAGATACTACCCCCCCCCCCCCCCCCCCCCCCCCCCGTCACTGATGTGGTCGATAGCTGCGACGGAAAGCATTTATGAGAGAGAGAGAGAGAGAGAGAGAGAGAGAGAGAGAGTAATTGGACAGGAAAGCACCAGCGGGGCGATGGGTCCATTCAATCATGGCAGGCATTTTGATGTGATTTGCCTCACCGTGGTAAACACTTCTCACGCCTGCCTGCTTCAGTTGCTGCGTTGTTATCGTTCGTTTCATCCCCCCCCCCCCTTTTTCCTCGTTCTTCATGTAAAAAAAGCCAACCCCCCCCCCCCCAAAAAAAAACATGGCTTGTAACACTTCCACCTTGTATGTTCAATACCGCACGTGCCATCAAGTCTCAGTGAAGGAATCAAGAGTGAGGT
>JADBJO010001009.1:413320-420820 GCA_016801955.1 Conus betulinus
GTCTTTTGTTGATAAATACAGTATCAATACAGATTTTGTTACATATAATGGTTACGTTAGTGCTGTGAAAAATTATTCGAGAGAGAAACTGGACTAGAAATGAAATATTGTGAGGAAGGTATGACTTGTAAATTATTAACAGAAATCTGTTCAGTTTCAAGAGGAGCCTCACATTATTACGATTTATTAAATCAAGACCTAACAGAACCAGGTTTTTGCAATAAATGGAATGCAAGACTACATAAGGAGGTTATATGGATGAAAATTTTTCACAAAGTCCGACAGATAAAAGACATTAAACTAAGATGGTTTCAAATGAGAATTATTAACAGAATATTGGCAACCAATGTTATTTTGCAAAACATGGGAATTAAAGAGTCAGATAAACGCTCTTTTTGTGAGAGAGAAAAAGAAAATATTCAACATATATATATTTTGGCACTGCCAGTATGTACAAAACTTCTGGAAAGAGTTTCAAAATGTGGTAAACAGAAAATGTAATATTAAAACTGTTGCTTGATGAAAATATTGTTCTGTTTGGTTGTGATTGTAATTTTAAATCTGATAGAACGTTTGACTTAATCCTGCTACTTGCCAAATTTTATATTTATAAATGTAAATGTGAAAAGAGTGTACCATCAGTTCAAATCTTTTTTTTGTATTTTTGAAAGCCAGATACGAAATAGAAAAGTATGCTGCTCTTTTTAACATGTCCCATGGAAATTTCGTGGCACAATGGATTCCATACTTGACGTTATTGGAGTAAAACACAAATTATCCATTGTATACAAAGGCTATGACAACGGCCAACTGTAGGTTGAGTTTTTTTGTTGTTGTTGTTTTTTTTTGTTTGTTTGTTTGTTTGTTTTTTGTTTTTCGTTCGTTCGTTCGTTGTGTGTTTGTTTGTTTTGTTTTCTGTTGCTTACGCTTTTCTGATTTCTCTCCCTAAGGCTTGTTGTGATTTAAAATAATTCTTTATGCGATTTGATGTGCAAACAACAATAATTTGTTAATGAATTACGTCCAGTCACCTCGTTGTAATTAATCGAATATGAATGCGATTCTGTTAATCACTATCCCGTTTACAAACGTCTGTGATTTTAGGTGTAAACAACTGTCAACACTTGGATATGAGTTATGTCTAATCATTGTGTTATACTTAACTGAATATGCTCCTGTATTTATGTTCATGGTGTCTGTTTTGTGCTCTGAATTTCGAAATAAAAACCTTTTCAACAACAACAAAAAAAAAAGAAAAAAAAAAAAAAAAAAAAGAGAATGGACACATATGATACACAAATCTATACACCCTAGATTACTGTCATCGTTGTTTATTTATATTTTTTTGTTTCTGTCCAAAGAAGACATATTGATCGCAAATGTGCTTTCCTGCTCGATATCATGTATTATTTTAAACATGTTTTGAAGTATTTTCAGTAACGTTAAAATCTGTTTCAGTCACTGTTATCTCTAGCTAACGCGTGAAAGTAAAAATACACAGTTTTGTTATCTTTTCTTGAGCAATAAGTTGTTAACACAATCTATTCTGACTTACAAAAATAAAACGTAACAGCTGCTTTAAAAGTTCATACTAAATATAATATCCCTTTTAAGACAAAGCAAGTATGTCTTATACTTCAAGGAAACAGTGACAGAAGGGACTTTTTAAACCACTATTTTCCAGAGAAAAAACGGTTATCATCTCACAAAAAAAGAAATGGTAATACTAGGCAAATGTGCGGAAAATCAGAAGGATGGTAAGTCTTTTTCTCTCAGTGACGCAAGCAAGCAAGCGAAAAGAGAGAAAAAAAACCCACAAAAATAATTAAGGACTGACACATCTGAAGCCGGTATATCTATTTTCATTGTGGTGCGAAGAGAGAATCCTGTTACAATCTTTGTTTTCCAGGAGAACATGTTTTTTTTTTCTTAAATAAAGTGAGAATTCGAACATTTATTGTTTAAATGAGCCTAAAGCATCCCACCCCCTCTCTCCCCCCCCCTCTCTCTCTCTCTCTCTCTCTCTGGACAACGGACCATCACCCCATTCGTAGGTCACGTGGCTCGGAAGTCTGGTCTTCCGCTGCTTCCGGTGCAACCAGACAGGGACCGAGGAGGAAAATAATGGCCAAGACACTGGCGTAGTGGGAGAGGTCACAGAGACAGCTCCATGTTGAAACCTGACATTTCTGGGATGGCCCCCCCCCCTCTTGGGCGAGTCCTGGCAGATGATATGATAGTGACAGCGACTTCTAACACAACTACTTGCTTGTCTCTTTGGACATTGTCACTAACCCTGACATCTGTCGAAGCTACCAGATTGTCAGTTGTATCCAGTGTTATTCATTGGCATTTAGTTCAAGACAATGCGCTGGTAGTGGTTCATTAATGGAATAAGATTGGGGGTGGAGGGGAGATAGAAAGATGGGAAAGGGGATGGGAGGATGGGAAGAACGACCCCACGTTCGCTACCATGAAAATGACAATACATTGATGTCTATAAAAAGTCAATGTCTGTGGCTAAAAGACGCTGTGATCCGAGGTTTAAACTCTACCAAAGCGAGCGTGTTCGTCGATTGTATTTGACCCAGATAACGTTTGCAAATACAGTTATATTCGAATGACTACCTAGGATGAGTGTTCAAATCATTACAAACAGCAAGGCGAGAGTAAGAATACGAGATCGTTTTCAAGCACAAAATCTCTCTCTCTCTCTCTCTCTCTCTCTCTCTCTCTCTCTCTCCTCCCCCTCCCACATCAACCCTACCATCTCTCTCCTCAACCCCACCCACCTCTCTCCTCCTCCTCCCATCTTCTCTCTCTCTCTCTCTCTCTCTCTCTCTCTCTCTCTCTCTCTCTCTCTCTCTCTCTCTCCAGATCCACCCACTTTCCTTTCACCCTATTTGTCTCTCTCTTCCCCCTGTCTGTCTGTCTGTCTGTCTGTCTGTCTCTCTCTCTCTCTCTCTCTCTCTCTCTCTCTCTCTCTCTCTCTCTCTCTCTCTCTGTGTTTTTTTTCTGCTCGACATTTCTTGTGTAGAAAACGCTGTTAGAGAAAGTGTCCCATCTTCATTTAGGACACTGTTGCACGAAGACACAGTAGATATCACCAGCTCTGTTGAATGTGATGGACAAGCATACCCCAGTTTTGAAGTATCCACCTGGCAATCTGGCATTCTTGGGAATGCGAAATAGATATTGGACTCAAAAGCAATGAATAAAAAACAAGACAGGGTGGAAGGATCGAGTATTGACAGTCGTTGGTTAATCATGTACGGTTTGTATTTTCATAGTGTCATGCTTGAGTGACTGAATCATTTCGAGCTTTCGCTCTGTAGAGAGAGAGAGAGAGAGAGAGAGAGAGAGAGAGAGAGAGAGAGAGAGAGAGCAGTCATAGTTGGCCCTGGCGGAAACTTGCTACATGTTTGCTGTTCTTTGGATGTGGGTGGGGATGGGGTCATGGGAGTATGGAGGCATGGGGGTCAGGGAAGCATGGAAGGGATGCTTGAGGCACAGTTTACATCCACGGCCTACTGCCATAATTAATCTTTCTAGTGGACAAAACTACCATAGACTTTTCAGTGTGGATCCCTTTTCCCCTACACTGCCAGTAAGGCCACTGACAATGTGTGTGTGTGTGTGTGTGTGTGTGTGTGTGTGTGTGTGTGTGTGTGTGTGTTTGTGCGTGCGTGCGTGCGTGCGTGTGTGCGTGTGCTTGCTTGCGTGCGTGTGTGTGTGTGTGTGTGTGTGTGTGTGTGTGTGTTGGTAAAGGCAGGAGATGTGGATGGGAGTGTTAACGTTGTGGGGAGACGAGCAAGGAGGCATGGGGGAGGGTAGTATCAGGGAGAAGGATGGAGAGAGGAGGGGGGACAGGGGGGGGGGGGGGGGGGTGGTGGGGGGGGGGGGGGGGGCAACATTTCCTCAGGAGAGGGCTGCCAGATCTGAGTAAACATTAACCCTCAAAGGTTGCTGCTGCCGCTTTCAGGTCTCGACGTTAGCTCAGAGATATGATTCTAGACAGAGGGCATCCAGCATGATGCCTCACGGCTTTTCACTGCTGATGACATCCTGATATGACGTGAATGGTTGGCTGGGCAATATGTTACATGAACTGGCATGATTGAAAGGGCAAAGGTGTCTAAAAGAAAAATGCTTCGAGGCTGTCAGAATACAAAACAATCTTCACTTGAGCGAGGGGCGTCAGGGTAGGAGAGATGGCGTCTAGTTTGGCATGATTGAAAGGGCAAAGGTGTCTAAAAGAAAAAAAAAAATGCTTCGAGGCTGTCAGAATACAAAACAATCTTCACTTGAGCGAGGGCGTCAGGGTAGGAGAGATGGCGTCTATTTGTGCTGGTGTCTCTAGTCACTCGATGCGTCATATGACAAAGGCCGTGTTTTATCTACATGCTCCGATTTTGTTTTCTGTTTTTGTATGAATGTGTATCAGTGGGTTTTGTTTACTCTAAGTGTGTGTGTTTTTTTTTTGTCAATCAGTTTTGCGCATTCTTCCTTTTCTTTCACATCGTCTAACTCAGCCTAGAGACTGTTGCTTGTAATTCTGCGCTCCAAGAGGATATTGGTTGAGAGAAGTGAGATGGGCACTAAATGCCAGTTTGAGGTTTTTGTTTACCTACATTTGCTTTTAAAGCCTCTTCTAGTTCTTCACATTTCGTTTTTCTCAATATGTCATAAAAACATTTTTTTTTAGCTTTCAGGGTCTTCCCTACAAGGCAAGGTGTCCAAGCTTCATTTTAAAGACAAAGCGAATTCACGATGGTATGAGTCTGGTTTATCCATTGCCACCCATCTTCTTCTTCCTCATCACTGCCTTCCCTCATCTTCTCCTCCATTCCTTACCTACTCCCCGCCCCCTCTGTCGTCCCCCCCCCCCCCCCCCTCTGTCCTCCCTCCCCTCCCTATCTAATGACAGCACGGTTTGAGCTTACATTATGTATTCACAGGTTTTGTGTGCTGTTGTTTACATTTTAATGATTGAATATGTTCAACGACATAACTTATTGCATTGGTGTAGTGTGTGTGTGTGTGTGTGTGTGTGTGTGTGTGTGTGTGTGTGTGTGTGTGTGTGTGTGTGTGTGTGTGTGTGTGTGTGTGTGTGTGTGTGTGTGTGTGTGTGTGTGTGTGTGAGAGAGAGAGAGAGAGAGAGAGAGAGAGAGAGAGAGAGAGAGAGAGAGAGAGAGAGAGAGAAGAGTATAAAATAGATCAATAGAAAACGCTATCCCTCTTCCCAGTCTGTCAACAGAAAACGTACCCCGATACCACATTCAACAACCGACCAGCGCGCCATTTGGAGGTCACGTTGCTCGAAAGTCTCGTCCTGTACTGCTTCCGGTACAAAAATAATGGCCAAGACACTGGTGTAGTGGGAAAGGTCACAGAGATAGCTATATGGTGAGCCTGACATTTTCTGGGATGGCCCTCTCCTGGGCGAGTCCTGGCAGATGATGTGGGAGTGACAGCGATTTTCAACACAGCTAGTGCTTATCTCTCTGGACATCCTTGCTAACCCTGACCTCTGCAGAAACTGTCAGATTATTGGATGCATCCGCGTTTATAACCGACACTTGCTTCAGGACACAAGGCCGGTAGTGGATTACTCTAAGAAGAAATTGGGGAAGTTGGATTGTAGTAAAGGAGGGGAAGAGACGAACATCTGCTGACTGTTACCAGGATTAAAATATGAGAATATTACAACAATGTGTGTAAAGAAGTGTTGTAAAGAAGTGTGTAAAGAAGTGTGTAACGAGAACATATCTATCCGTGGTATTTGACCGAAATAACGCTCACAATACATTCGAATCCTAAACTAAAATTGTTAAACACTGCTGAAGGAATTCTGAATGTTAGAATAAAACAAGAATTTTAGTGAAAAAAATGTATTGATCTCTCTGTGTGTCTTTCTCTCTGCCTCTGTCTGTCTCTCTAACACACACACACACACACACATACACACACACACACACCCACACACACACACATACATATACATGTATATATATATATATATATATATGTGTATATGTGTGTGTATGTATGTATGTATAGTACCATTTCCTAAAAACAGGCATATTACGGGAAATCCCTCACTTTTACTCTATTGTTTTGTGTTCATCTTGAGAAACACTCTTACGATCCTTTTAGACAAAAAAAAAAAAAAATGTTAAAAAGGTGTGATTGCCTCCAAACCCGGTATTATTTCTGCTCACTTGAAGAATACAAATTGTTTTCGTCTGAAAAGCATCTGCATAGTCACTGTGAAGTGACGGCCATACTGCCTAAATCGAGATTCCTTACGAAGCTATTTTACCTCAAGGAAACAGGAAGAACAGAGAAATCTGACGATCGTATTCCTTTCCGGAGCATGAAATTACTTACTGTTTTTTTCAAAGAAGTACAATCACAACTGTTCGAAAGAGGACATAGATAGGGGTAATGTCTTCTTCAAGAATACTACTATGTGTTTTTTCTCGGTAAGGTAACAAAAACAGGGGGAAGACGGTTACTGTGAGCTTATGGTGCTTGCTGCTCCAAAGTAACTCATTCCTCGTTGACCTTTATTCAGGAACAGCGGAGGACTCGATGACTGCTAACAATTTGCCGGAGTTCTTTTACAGGCTGGTATGCTCCTCCTCTCTCTCTGTCTCTGTCTGTCTGTCTGTCTGTCTCTGTCTCTCTCTGTCTGTCTGTCTGGCTGTCTGTCTGTCTGTCTGTCTGTCACTCTCTCTCTCTCTCTCCATCTATCTCTCTCTCTGTCTCTGTCTGTCTGTCTATCTGTCTCTCTCCATCTCTCTCCATCTCTCTCTCCATCTGTCTCTCTCTGCGGTTCGTTTCTGCTTGTAGCTTCTTGTGTGTGGAACGGTGATAAAGAAAGTGTCTCGTCGTCAACAGCAGCGTGTTGCAGGCCACACAGCAGGAGCAGGGCCACAAACAGGCGAGATGTTAGTTCCGCCGGCCATCAGAACTCTGTTGCACGCAAGTCAGAAAAGCTGAACAGCAGCGGATGCGGGCAGTGTCGCCCAGGGCCACAAAAGACTCGGGTAGCGAGGGAGCACTGACAATGTTGATGATCAGCCGAAACTCAGCCTGCGCGTTTAAGGTTTGTCAGATTTGGATTTGTTTCAGATTTGGAAAATAAACAAAAAGAAATATATTCTTTAAACAGGAGAATCAGACTGAGCATGAAAATAACTATAGATTACATTATGATTTCAGAAAGCAATCACACATACACACACACACACACACACACACACACGCGCGCGCGCGCGCGCACACACACACAGAGAGAGAGAGAGAGAGAGAGAGAGAGAGAGAGAGAGAGAGAGAGAGAGAGAGAGAGAGTACTGTGCAGTTTTCAAACGATATTTCAAACGAGTGAAAGTGAACATGCTCTCTCTCTCTCTCTCTCTCTCTCTCTCTCTCTCTCTCACACACACACACACACACACACACACACAGAGTGTTTCACACGGCCACGATTGGCGA
>JADBJO010001009.1:425820-430820 GCA_016801955.1 Conus betulinus
TCCTCACAAGCGAACCAACAAAAGCTATTCTGTGGAGAAATACTTACCTAGACTACTTATAACAGTTAAGCTTCATCCCGCCCATTTCGACTCCGCATCTAGAAACCACTGACGAGAGAGAGAGATGAGAGAGGAGACGTGACCGAGAGAGAGAAGCGAGCGGAGATGTGGGGAGAGAGCCCAGCCCGAGAGGAGACCGAGAGAGAGAGAGAAACTTGATAGTTGACTATAGATAGACCCCTGCACTGCCCGACACCCAGATACAGGACGTGGCTAAATCTCTGCATCGTAACTACAAATCATACTATCAATGTCTTGCAGCTGCCGCCTCCCCCACCCCGCTGTTCCATATCTGTGCACGTTGGCCAGACCTCAGCAAAGGATCAAGAGCGGTGTCTTTTTTTTTTTTTTTTAATTGGTTTGCTTTGTTTAGTTTGCTTTGATGTGGTTTGTTTGTTCCTTTCTTTGAGGTTTTTTTGGAAACTGTGAAGAGTTAGTGGAAGGTGCCGTGAGACCACACATATTTGAAACTGTGTGTGCGTTAGGCAATTCCTCTGGGCAAGCGCCTTCGTCAATCGAGCTGGGTCTTTTTAGGGCTGCCTCCGACGCAACACCCTTTTACTCACCACCGTGTTTTCAAGCTGCGGCCAAAAAAGCATAGCTCTGCCCACCCTTTTCCGCCCCTCCACCACGCACTCCCTCCATCTACTTTCCCCCACTCCCAACGACACACCCAGACACTTCACAATCGCATTACTCCCCCCCCCAACTCGATACCACGACTCCCAGCTATATCACCACTCTCCTACACCGTCCCCCTCCAGAGACCCACAACGAAAAGTACGTCCCTCAGGGGTTTATAATCCTGCTGGAGACACCCCACAAACCATCCCACCCCCCCCACCACTCCTCTACCAACACACCAACATGCAAGACCTATCCCGCGCGGCTCTTAACCTTTCCGCCACTTCTCCATTTCCCTCCTGGTACAGTACTTCGTATATCCTGACTTTTGTCCCACCTTTTCATCCTCGACAATACTAATCTGTACCCTCTCGGTACTCTTCGTCCTCGTGTTGCCAGTTCCTATTCCATTCAACCTACCCCCACGCACTCCCCCACCTCCCTCACCCCACCCCCACCCCCCCACACCCACCCCCACCCCAACCCCACCACCACCACCCCTCCACTCAACACCTGGGTAGATAAATCAGAGTACACTCACGCTTTGGTTTTTCAATCACCTTCAAAGTTCTAAGCACTATCCATCATGCCTCCACAGAGACAATTTGCATTCTCCCGCCTAGCACACACCTACTCCAGCACGGCATCTGGTATAACAGTACTTGGTGGTCACTGCGCTACGGGTTCTTGTTGTAAAAGCAGTGTTGTTTTTGTTTTGATTGACTTTGCTTGATAACGAACGAAGGATCTTTACTAAATTTGGCAAATGGATGTTGATAAACAAGTAACACACTGTCAGGGTTCTTTCTGTGCCTGTGTTGGCTTAGTATATGATTATGTCTGAGGACTATGTCGTCTGTTTCTTTTATCAATGTATTGCTTTGCCCCCCCCCCCACGTTGGTGTGCCCCACCTTTCAAGCCCCGGCCTGTTCGTGCTGGTGTGTGGTGTTTGGTGTGGTGTGTGGTGTGGGTGTGTGTTGTGTCTGTGTGGGGATGTGTCTGTGGGTGCGACAGCTGTGTGGGGTGAGCGCGCCTGTGTGTCTGTAGTCCTGTCGTGTGCCGCATGTGTTGTGTTTTGGTGCCTTTGGCCGGGCTTTTGATTCTCGTTGCGACGCACCGCGTCTAGGCCCTCACCGGCAACACCACCCTTGTACCGCCAGGCCCCCATGTTTGTCGCACCTGGCTCACCGACTCCACACACGGGAGCACAACCTACCACTGATACATCTCACATACCCCAATACCGTGTGTTTCCAACAAAACCGCCCGGTTTCACCCCCCCCCCCCCCCCACCCCACCCCTCTGATCGGTAGTCGTTATAGAGGTGTGCGGCCCGGAGGCAACTTTGTTGGTTTTTTTTCTTGGTTTGCCTGCTGCCCCCTCTTTTTTTTGTCCCCCTTGTCTTCGTTCTCCCTTGCTTTCGCTTTCCTGCTTGCGGCCTTCAGGGTTCTTGTGTTCTTTTGCCTTATAAGTGCTGCCTGACCCCACCACTGTTTGTGTCGTCCGTTTGCCCCCCGTTTCTTGGTTCCCCGCGTTGGTCCGGATGCGCCCTCCTCCGCATCAGCTACCCCCGACCCGGCCCACCCGCCATTCGGCTCTCTGACCCCCCTCGGCGGCCCCGGCCTACAATCAACACCACCCGTGCTCTCCACCTGCCGATACCCCCCCCCGCTCCTTGCCCTGTCCGCTCGTTTCCCTCCCTTTGGGCCCTCTGTGTAAGCTGCTTGGTCCCCTACCTCAATACTACCTGCTCCACCCCCCTCGGCCCCTGCCTCACCCGCCCCCCCCGTGCCTGTTTTTCTTCCTCCCCGGTCGCATCGACTCCCCACCCCACCCCGTGCCTACCACGGACATTCGCCACCTCTTGCCCCGTGAGTTTCCCCCACAACGTGTCGACAACAAAGCTGGACTCTCGAGGGTCCTCTGCCGCTCTCCCCCCTCGCCGTAGCCGTCCCGCTTTCACCCCGCCTTCTCCCCTCTCCGCCCCCAACCGTCCCCTAGCGGTCCAAACATAACCCCCCATGGGGCACTCGGGGCATTACGGCTCCTCCCCCCGCACCTTCGCCACACCCCCGCGCCCTGCCCTAACAAACCCCAGCACCCTGTACACAAGCAACTCTTCGAAGCTTACCATCGCCCCCCCCTCCCACCCCCCGCCCCGCCTCCCCACACCCCTAATCCCCCGCGCAAACACACCCCACTCGTGTCTTTCCAACATGCTCTGCTATCCCGTCCCCCCCCCCCCCCCGGCTGCTCTCTGTAAAGCCGTGCTCCCCCGTCCACAATAACAATTTGTCGCACCCATGAGTCTCTGACTTGCATCTCTTGGCACACCACCCACCCACAAGTTTTCCCCCGACACGCGTGTGCTGTGCCCATGTCTTTCTACTAGTTGCCCGCACATACCCCCTCTGTAGTTCCAGTAGAGTAACTGATCCCCCGTCAAGCTAACCCCCGGCCCGACCCTTCTCCGAGAACCTTCTCACACCGCAGCATTCCCCCCCCCCGATGCCACTAGACCCCAATTACACTTGCCCCCCTTCCTGCCCTCCTTCTACCTCGATTCACCAACTTCATCCCTCCGCACTGTTGTGAGAAGTCCTCCACCCCCTCCAGGGCATTGCCCGTCGGCCGCCGGCCATTGGTCTTGCCCCCCGCGCCAACCGCGTGATTTGAACGCCATACCTTCGTCCAGATTAGAGACACACACCGAGCGTTGGCCGCCCGAAAACTCCTAGTACCTTCCTGGCCTGCCCCCCCCGTCATGCGCGTCCAGCGTCCCCCGTTTCATCCTCACACTCCCGCCACCGTACACTCGCCAGTGACCACTGCCTTGGGATACTTCACTGTCAGCGCCCCCGACACTCCTCGGGGCCCGCCTGGTTCATAATGGAGTATGAACCCGCTGCGCCCGAACCACACCCTCTCCGTAACCTCATCAGCCCACCAACCCTGAAGTTTGACCCGAAAAACAACTGCTGCCCCCCCGCCCACCCCGTCAACATTACCTATCACCCGCCGCTAGTACTCTGCCAACCAATAACACACTTCCCACCCACACCACCTCCCCGAACTCCTGCCTTCCTACCGATCTCCCGTTCCTCCTTGTCCTGTATGCCCCGCCGGCACCAAAAACTCGAGTTCTCTATCGTTTTGTACCCCTAAACCCCCAGGGCGTCGACCCCGACCCCTACAACACCCTTCCACACAACTGACAACCTCCCGCACGAAACGACGACGCCAGCCCAAGCTCCGTGACCACCTGAACAAAATAGTCGCGACGAACATAGATGCTCAGCGCAGGAAAATACACTCGAGTGTAGCGCGCCCACAACCCGTACCGATGCCCCACCCCCCACACACACGTGCCCACTTGCCCCCCCTGCGAAGACCACCTAAGCAAGTGAGGAGCTAGACCCGTGCGTTGCCTGTCTGTGTAACTCGCCAGAGGTGTGTCGTGTTATGCCCGCCCCGCCACCCCCACCACCCACCACCACCACACACCCCCCGCTACCCCACACACCCCCCACCCCACGTGCGTGTTGTGCGGCGTGAGATGCCCCCGCCACTGCCCCCCGTGACCCAGCAGACACCCGTCCACAGTGACACAATAGCCCCTGCCCCGACCACGTGCGCAAAGGCACGTTCGTGCGTGTTGCTGTGCGTTATTGTGGTGTGCAAACCTGGGGGTGTGTATGCGTGCGTTGGTCTTGCGGGTGGGGCGGGGGGGCCCGCGCACTAATCCTGTGTGTGTCCGTAAGTGTAGCTCGTCTGGGTGAGTCCGATAGTGGCGTGTGTGAGGATGTGTGTGATCGCCCTGACCGAGTTGCTCTTGCGTGCATGACAAGAGCGGTGCGGCCGGCGTGGGTGCGCCCTGCCCTTGCACCGACCCATGCGTAACTACACCGTAGCATGAGTACAGCGCGGCGCCTTTGCGTGTGGTGTGCGTGTGTATGCGGTCCGCGTGCATGCGGCCCTGCGCATCGTGTCGATCAGATTGTGCCTTGCGTGTGTGTCGTGCCGTGTGAGTGTGTGTGTGTGGTTGTGTGTGTACACCGCTCAAGAGTCCCTCTCCCATCCCAATACTACCTCAACACCATCAGACAAGACTTTTTCCCTCCACACTTTTCTTTTCCTCTACGACAACCCTCTCCTATCTCTATGGATTGTCCTCTACCACAGCACCTCGAAACAACCTCACTGACTAGCCTTCTCTTGCCCTATTTGCTTTTTTTCTCCCTCCAAGCTTGTGTTTAGTTAAAACAAAGCCAACTTTTTTTTTCGCTGTCTTTCAGTTTCTAATTTCCACCCCCCC
>JADBJO010001009.1:438320-443320 GCA_016801955.1 Conus betulinus
TCCTGCATCTCCAGTGGACCTCAGAGAGCCAGCACTGAGAAGTCAGGAGCCGCTACCACCAGCTCTACCTCCCCCCGTGACCCCGTTGCTGAACCGACCATGCAGAATTTAATGTCCATGCTCCAGTCTTTGAGTGACAAATTTGACACCATGAACGAGGATATAAAAAACATGAAAGACATTATTGGAAACATCAAAGATGACATAAAGGACATTCGAGATGGTCATGCGGCTCTCCAGGAGGAGGTGACGTCCCTGAAGGATGAAGTGGCCGATCTTCGTCGGGAAAACGACGCATTGAAGAAGCGGATCCAGGACAACGAACAGAAAGCTGACGACTTAGAAGGACAGCCCCAAAGGAACAATTTGATTTTTTCATGGAATTCCACGTGCACCGAACAAGACACAGTTTGATTGTGAAGGACTCATCAATCATGTGATGTTGACGAACTCGGACTGACAGGTGACTTCCAGTTCGATCGTGTGCATCGTCTGAATTCCAAGCCCAGCTCACCAATCATCACCCGCTGCACTTTCTTCAAAGACAAAGAAAAGATACTAAAGTCCAAACATAATCTGAAGGGTAGTGAGGTGTTTGTTGGTGAGGACTTTTCTCTACGTGTCAGAAACGTGCGTAAGTCATTGTACCCTTTTCTGAAGAAAGCCAGAGAGGAAGGTAAACGGGCATCGATGATTTTCGACCACCTTCTTATCGAGGGAAAAAAGTTTTACCTTGATGAAGAGCAAAGGCTTACGGGGTGCGAATAGGGGGGTGGCCAGCCCAGCTTGACACCGGCAGTGTACGGACAGGAGGGGGCGTGACAACCGCGTGAATCAGATGGATTATAATGAGGTCAGGTGTGTGCGCGCAGTGAGTACAGGACTGGTTCACCTGGGGAACACTGGATTGGTTGATGTACGGGGGAGGGGGGTGGCAGGAGATGATGTGGTATCAAGTGACACTTTTTCAAGTTCCGACTTCATACCCTTTACATATGATAATTTTTGTACAAACACTTGCCATGTAAACCCGTTAAGTTATGGAAAGGATAGTATGGATGAAAAGAGAACTGCTGACGACCGTCTCCGGGGACCAGAGCGTGTGTTTTACGGTTAGATGTAAAATATCTGTGGATTAAATGAGGGGGCATCTCAGAAGGAAAAGAGAACTGCTGACGACCGTCTCCGGGGGAACGGAACGTATTTTACTGCAAGATGTAAATATCTGTAGATTAAATGAGGGGGCACTTCAGAAGGAAAAGAGAACTGCTGACGACTGTCTCCGGGGACCGCAACGTGTTTTACTGCCAGATGTAAATATCTGCGGTTTCAATGAGGGGGCATTTCAGAAGGAAATGGTTTTGATGAAAGACGTAAAAATTATGACGATATTAAGTCGTTCAGCCAAGAAAAACCATCAAACACCAAGTTCTCAGAAAGGAAAACAGTGTGTAGTTAGTCGTTTATTACGCAATGTTGATAATGGTTCTAAACAATACGAGATTTCTTTTTCATTTATACATTGGAATATAAATTGACTGCTGTCTAAGGTAAACAACAGGGATTTCATGTCTTACCTGTCCAAATTGATTTCATATGCCTAATAGAAAACTTTTGTAGATGATCTTCAGCATGTTCATTTTCCAGGTTTCACTACTTTTTCCAAGCCAGCCATTAAATTCACTAAGAAAGGAAGAATGTCAGGTGGCATACTATGTCTTATCCGAAATAAACTTATGTCTTATATTCAAGAAATTAAGTCAAATTCTCCAAATGTCCTTTTGTTTTTTATTGACAAGAGTCTTTTTGGTTAACAACAGATGTTGTATATGCATGTACCTATGTCCCACCAGAGGGTTCACCTTATTATACTCATTTTGATATCGATAATGATATAAGTGCATTTGAAGAATGTCTTTTGGATTGTTTGATTCAGTGCATGTGATTTGATCAGATTTAAACGGCAGAACCTCCAACTGTTCTTCTGATGTTTCTGGTGACGATGGTTTATTTGGAAATCATTTCAACAGCCGTTCTGTTTATAATTGCCATGTAAGAAAATCTGATAATGGCATACTAATTGTTATGGAAAATGTTTGTTAAACATGTGTACAGCGCTTGGTTTATGTATACTCAATGGCGTTTGTAATGGTGATACTGATGGCAACTATACATATATATCACAAACAGGAAACAACAGTGTTAATGATTATTTTCTAATCTCCAAAGAATTGCTGACTACTTTGTTTTCTTGTTGTGAACTGATTGTATCAGAAAGATTGGAATCAGACTATCTACCCGTTGAGTTTCATTTGAATTGCCTGGGAGTAATAACAAAGTAATGTGTTTCACTCCAGTGGATGAACAACAGTGTATTGAAAAATTTGTGTGGATCTCGGATTTTGCGAATGTTTATATTAGTGCGATGCAGTCGGATGAATCACAATGGTCCCTCGACCGTGCAATTGGTTTGGTTGATTATGATTGCATCGATGCTTTGAACATGTTTAATGAATGTATAAAAAACAAGCAAGTTGTATGAAAAGGAATATCTGTGTGTCAAAGGGTGATGAAAAATGACTGGTATGATAAGGAATGCAGATTAAGCAAAATTAGAGCGAAATGTTTGCTCTCGATATTCAGGAAAACAAGGGATGAAAGTGATAGTGATGCTTACTGTATTGCACGAAGGGAATATAAGAGTATGTTGAAAAGGAAAGAAAAACAGTATAATGATATGTTATTGGAAAAACTTGTTTCAACAGTAAACAACCAAAGAGAGTTTTTGGGGAAACTGTTAAAAATATATCCTTTAAACGTAAACAAGTTCATTATAATTTAAGTGTGGATGATTGGTATAAGCATTTTAAAGACCTACTTGAAATAGATGAGTTTACAGATACAGCTATTATAGATAATGATGTAGAACTTGTGTATGAGAACGAAGAAGTAATGAGAGCTATGAATCAGCCCATCAAGAGAAGAAGTAATGCTTGCAATAAGAAAATTAAAAAATGGTAAAGCTGCAGGACCAGATGGGGTTATAGGGGAAATGCTAAAACATGCGGGGGCTCGATCAGTTGATTTCTTTGTAAATTTTTTAATGCATTGTTTGACAAGGGTGTTTACCCAGACAACTGGACAGGCTCTATTGTACTTCCTTTATTTAAAACTCACTCAGCCCTGACATTCCCGATCGGGAATGTGCGCCGCGCACAACCGTTCAGCCCTGACATTCCCGATCGGGAATCGGAATTTAGAAATTTCTGAATTGATGGTGTCGCCCCACAATGACGTTATAATCTAATAATAGCCTAGTTGGACCATTTCTCCGGCGAAAGCAACCAATGGGAACACTTTTCTTTGCTGTGAATGTGCTTCTTGAAGCTTTGTCGACCTGACTCCTTTTGCATCTGATTAGTGTCAAAGATGGCGTCGCCGACTAGCACTTCTCAAGCTACAAGTGGAGAAAAGACAACGAAGACAGCGGTTCAACATTTCAGAAGTCATTGAAATTTTGCAAACCGAAGGATCGGACATTGGTGAAGCGAGTGATGATGAAGAATTCGACTCGTACGAAGAAGGAGGCGAGGAAGCGACCGATTCTGACTCGGACTGTTCACCGCTAGTCAGTGAAGGAGAGGGGGAGGGTGCGACTGAAGCAGACGACGCCATGCCGAATGAAAGAGGGGCTGATGTGTCGGATATCAGTGATGAGAATTTTCTTGATTTCATGGTACGTGAATGGCACCAAGATTTTAGATTTTTTCTGTGTGTCCCACTCTTTTCTGGATCGCCTGGCCTCCATGTGCCTGAACAATGCCACGCCCCCCCCCTCGATTTCTTCTGTCAGCTGTTTGACGATCAGCAAATGAATCATATTGTTGTGGAAACAAACAGGTATGCACGTGAAAATCTTGCTGCTAGACAGGAGCAACTGAAACCCAACAGTATGCTGATAATGTGGCCAGATGAGGGAATAACTGTCAATGACTTGGTGGGGTTCTTTGCCATTTGTGTGCACATGGGCTTGGTGCACAAGCCTGGAATAAGGGACTATTGGAGCACAAATCCAATCCTGCAGGCAACTTTTGCCTCCTCCATCATGGCTACGGATAAATTCAACCTCATCTTAGGCTCCATGTGAGCAACAACAATGAATATGTGCCACTGAACCAAGAAGGGCATGACCCTCTACATAAAATTCGCAGTGTGTACACACATCTTCAAAACAAATTCAGCTCTCTGTACACGCCAAAGGAGAATATCTGTGTAGATGAGGCAATGTGTGCGTGGCGTGGCAAATCCAGATTTCGCGTTTTTATATGAAAGACAAGCCAGTCAGGTGGGGGATAAAGCTTTATGAGCTTTGTGAATCTGACACAGGTTATGTGCACAGATTTGAAATCTATGCCGCAGAAGCAGGAGTCAGCAATCGTCCAGTTGATGTAGTGATGAGACTGTCTGAGCCTCTTTTGGGTGAGGGGAGAACTGTCTATGTAGACAAATTACTATGCCTGCCACAGCTAGCTGACGCACTTGTCGCACATGACACTCATTGCGTAGGCACAGTGCGTGGGAACCGAAAAAGAATGCCTCCTCAACTGAAGACGACACAACTGCCTCAGTGTGGTCAGGTGCAGGCGTTCAGGCAAGGTATGTCAGTTTTTTTTTTTATTTTGTTTATCATTTATTGTTGTTAGTGAATAATAATTGAACAATAATAACATAATTTTCCTGCTCTTTACTGACTAAAAGCTATATCTTGTTATTTTGGATATAATAATAATAATAATAATAATAATAATGATAATATGCTACTACCAATAAATAAAATAAATAAATAAATAAATAAAGTAAAAATGCATTCTATCTCACCAGTGTAATCAGATAAGAGCATTATAATACAATTATATGCCATTTTTATTTTCAGTGAAACAGGATGGGTAAGTAAAATAAAATGCATTGTAAAACAGATTCATGATTGGTTTTAGTGTCTG
>JADBJO010001009.1:450820-455820 GCA_016801955.1 Conus betulinus
CACACACACACACACACACACACACACACACACATACACACACACACACACACACACACACACACACACACACAAACAGGATTGGCCTCAATTGATAATAAACGATGGTACCACATTCTGACTTATCTTCATTAGAATAGAGAGGCGGGGGAGGGGGGGGGGGTTTTGCGCGTGTTTTGGGGGGAGGGGGTAGGGGGCTGACAGAACGCTGTGTACCAGATGTCAGTGGGATAGTAAGAGCAAGCATTTTCAAATTCAACAGCGTTTGGCTCCTGAACGCGAGCGACAATACACGCTTGGGTAACTGCTGAAACCATCTTTGTTTTTCAAACTCACATTTATGGATTGCTTGATCAGTTGAGTGATTGCCTGCATTTTTCTGTTATGATTAATACATTAATTGACGGATTGAGTGCATTTTTCTGTTATTGATCAATATATCAATTAACAGATTGGCTGCATTGGTCTTTCGTTGGTTGATATATCAATTGGCTGATTGACTGCATTTTTCTGTAATTGACTACTATGTCAATTAACTGATTGACTGCATGTGTCTGTTACTAATTAATACATCAGGTGACTCACTGACAACATTTGTGTTTCTTTGATTAATATATCAATTGACTGATTGACTGCATTTTTCTTTTGTTGATTGAATACCAATTGACTGATTGACTGCATTTTTCTTTCGTTGGTTGGCATATCAATTGAATGATTGACTACATTTTTCGGTTATTGATTAGTATATCCGTTGACTGACTAACTACATGTTTGTTTGGTTGATTGATATATTATTTGACTGATTGACTGTATTTTTTTGTGTCATTGAATTGACCGATTGTCTGCAGTTTTCTTTCATAGATTAATATATCAATTGATTTATTGACTGCAATGTTCTTTCGTTGATGATCGATAGATGTGGCCATCGCTGCTAGCGATTTCATTTTTGATTTCATCGTCATGTCCATGTATGCAGCGAGTTTGTCCGAGTCGTGGTATTGGCTAGTTCACGGGGATTGCCGGATGTGCACGGTGGTACCTTCCTGAGGGAAATGATTTGCCCATTCCCCCAGGTTCTGTTCCACTTATCTAGATCCCTCATAAATTACATTCCATTAGACACACTAGTACTACACCGCGCAGGTAACTACACATCAGCTGAGTGATTGTTCCTATGCAGATGCGCTCGGGGCGGTTTTGAAAGAAGTGGATCGGAAATGTTTGTCATCTTTGTTGTTCACTCCACTGCAGATGTTGAACAGGTTAGTGGTGGAGGAAAAACACAGTGCAGGCTAACAATTAATCTATAATTACATTAATGACCTGGCAAATATTTTTTTTTTTTAATGGGGAAGGGGAGGGGGGAACTGGGTAATAAAGGAAAATGCGAAAGCAAATTAAGGAAATACATTCCAAATGTTACACACTCTTCACCAGCAGCATATGGCCACCATTGGGAATACAGGATTTTATGTAACGATTTATAACGTCATTTTTGTAATGTCTTATGCACTTGTGAAATGATGTTGAGCAGAAGAAAAATTTCCGATGGACAATAAAGTTTATTGGATTGGATTGGATTGGATTGGATTGGGTTTCATTGGATTGGATTGGCTTGGCTGAATTGAATTGAATTGAATCGAATTGTATCGAATCGAATTGCATTGAATTCAATTCAATTCAATTCAATTCAGTTCAGTTCAATTCCAATTCGAAGACAGAATCATTCATGTTGCCTGCTCCGAGGCCTTTCGTCCGCTGGATCAGACTCATCAGGCAGGCACGGGTGAATGTGTCTGTGCTCTCTTGGCATCAAACAGAGATAAGCAACAATCTACAATTTTGGGGTATTCCTACCACCAAGGGTACAAATGTAGAGTTCAACAGCACCTTAAACAGCCAGCGAAGGGTAGAAAAGTGAAACGAAGAGAAAGTGTGGTACGGAATAAAAGTTGCTGAAATACTAACATCATTGATATGTAAACGGTATAAAATGTAAGGGGGAAATCTTTGAGACTCCGAGGTTTGTTTGATGTGTTTCTTCTGACTACCTGCACTGTGATTTAACTCGTTCGACCCTTCCGTGTTTTCCGTGGAAAGCTGTCCCTCCTAACAATTTTGGTTGATCTTGCTGAATGGAACCGGTAGTTCACCTGGACACTTGTACAAGTCTGAAAAAAAACTAGTTTGAAAAGAAATGAAAAAAAACAAAATTAAATTGATATGGTCATAGCTAAGCGATTGCTTAGCAAGAGATCACAATTTCATGTCCTTTAATTTCCCTTTTAGAATTTCGATGCTGCAATAAACAGAAACATCGTATTTTTGTTACACAAGCAGACTGGGTACTTTTCATTTCAACTTGAAATATCTGGAAAACAATTTATAAGATCTGAAAAACTCCACACAGTTCTAACAAAACCAAACGCCTGGCAACATATTCAAATTCACACATCGCATTTTTTTCAGACTAAAACTCAAACATTTTTCTTTTTCTTCTTTTGCACAATTCCGTTTTAAATGTAAGCACTCGACTCAATATCCCCCCCCCCCCCCCCCCCCGCGCCCAAATTTTTAGTAAGCTGTAAACAAACCTTTTATGGTTAGCAGAATCAAATTTGAAAACTGAGACATGTCTTGTTTTGGGGTATGAACGATATGAGTAGCCTATTTTTTAGATCTGTCCCATGTGCATTGCTGCTGTACAACGGCTCGGAGCATTGTTTAAATGCAGGCTTGAATGGGTTTATGTTGTCAACTACAATTCCAATTTAGATCCTTCACGTCATAACTCCATCCACTGAAGATAATCCAATCTCTTGCCGGTTGCACAGACGAATAGGCACACAGATCGGCACACGTAATACACATGCGCATGCTCGCGCACACGCACACACATACACACACGCATACCCACGAGTATGCACATGCACACACATGTATGCACACACACACACAGGCACATGTGCGCACACGCAAACACGCACAAAGACTCGTGGACATGCACGCTGGCGCGCGCACGCGCGCACGCGCGCGTACACACACACATACACACACTCATACACACACACACACACACACACACACACACACACACACACACACACACACACGCCCATCCATCCACCCATCCATCCATCCATGCATGCATGCATGCATGCATGCATACATACATAACTGCATACATACATACATACATACATACATACATACATACATACATACATACACACGTGCGCGCGCGCGCGTGTTCGCGTGCTTTCACACATACATGCGTGTTAGGCCATATACAGAGCCACACATACATACATTCACACAGGATGTGCGCACACACGTGCATGCAAAAGCATGCACACACAAGCCCACAAATCACACACACACACACACACACACACACACACACACACACACACACACACACACACATATATAGATATATATATATATATATATATATATATATATATATATATATATATATATATACAAGAAACCTAATGACACACCCATTTATGTAAACATCAATAGCAACCCACCATCTATGCTAAAAACCATACCCAATGGCATAAACAAGAGATTATCTAATCTGTCACATAATGAAAGAGTATTCAACAACGCAGCAGCAGAATACCAAGAGGCATTGCAAAAAAGTGGTTACAGCTACAAACTACAACTACAATACAACCCAGATAACAACATGAACAAAAACAAAAAAGCGGGAAAAGGAAAATCACATGGTACAACCCTCCATATGATGGACGAGTAAAAACAAACGTAGGGAAAGAATTTTTCAAAATTTTGACAGCATCCTTCCCCAAAGAACACAAATTGTCCAAAATATTCAACAAGAAACACCATATATTCACAAGAACACCATCAAACTATCATATTCATGCATGCCTAACCTTAAAAATATAATTGATTCATCCAACAAAATGAAAAGCAACAACAGCAAAGAAGGGTGAAGAAAGGAAATCCTGCAATTGTACTAAAAAGAACAGTGTCCCTTAAGCAACAAATGCCTCTATAACAACATTGTATACCAAGCCACTTTGACATCAGAAAATGAAAAAGAAACATACATAGGGATCACTGAAAATCACTTCAAAACCAGATACGCAAACCATAAACAGTCATTCAACAACGAAAAATACAAAAACCAAACAGAACTGAGCAATATATTTGGAGACTTAAAGACAAAAAACCAAAACTATAACATATCCTGGTAAAATCATAAAAGGGCATCACCATACAATAACATTTCAAAAAGATGCAACCTATGTTCAACAGAAAAATGGTTAATACTATACAAACCATACTTAGCAACTCTAAATACTAAAGTAGAAATAGTAAACAACTGCAGGCACAAATGGAAATTGTTGTCAGCAAACAAGGAAGAAAAGAAACTATCGCCAGCTTGTTTGAGGAGAACAGTTTCATTATCGGCCAATTATCGCTATTTTTGCGGCCAGGTGAAGTCTGCTTACGTACTGTCCAGTACCAATGGCAGAGACATAATGACCCCTGGACAGGCCCTGGTTTGGGCACGAACAGGACGTAGGTCAGTCTCACCGGTCACTAATTGACCCTGCAGACGGTACTGACTGTGACATGCAGCGGGCAGTGTACCCTTACAAAGATGTGGCTAATGGCACGTGCGTTCATCTATTGTTCATCGACTGTACTGACTTCACTGAACTGCTTTGTGGACAACGTGCCCTAGAAGCTGCTGGTTGATAGCTAGCCCGTTAATCTCGCTATTCCCCTATACTTATCCTGAAGCCTCTCCATCTCCATCTTTGGAAAGCTTCAGATAATGGACTTACCGTCAACCGCTTCCATCTTTGGAAAGCTGCATGTAATACACTTATCCTGGACCCTCTTCATATTTGGAAAGCTTCGCGTAATGTAGTTACCACGAACCGCTTCCATCTGTGGAAAGTTGCATGTAACATATTTATTCTGAAGCCTCTCCGTCTTTGGAAAGCTTCACGTAATGT
>JADBJO010001009.1:468320-473320 GCA_016801955.1 Conus betulinus
AGCAAGGTGAGTGTGGTGAGCAAGGTGAGTGTGGTGAGCAAGGTGAGTGCGGTGAGCAAGGTGAGTGCGGTGAGCAAGGTGAGTGCGGTGAGCAAGGTGAGTGCGGTGAGCAAGGTGAGTGCGGTGAGCTGGGTGAGTGCGGCGGTGAGCAAGGTGAGTGCGGTGAGCAAGGCGAGTGCAGTGAGCTGGGTGAGTGCGGTGAGCAAGGTGAGTGCGGTGAGCAAAGTGAGATCAGTGAGCAAGGTGAGCACTGTGAGCAGGGTCAACGCTTGTAGGAGTAGGGGACAGCAGCGTAAAAGGGCGAGTGTGTTTAAATAAGACGAGTACAGTGTGCAGGATGATAAAGATGCACAACGTGGGTGCTGCTGTGTGTGTAAGGTGAGCAATGTGAGGGTGGTGGGAAAGGTGAGTGCAATGTGGCTCGGAGCCATGAGAGTGCAGTGAGCAGGGTGTGAGCGTGGTGAGCAAGATGAGTGCAGTGAGCAAGGTGAGTGCACTTCCCAACGTAGGTGCAAGTGAACGAGGCGTATGTGGGTTGAAAGGTGAGCGCAGTAATTTAAGTGCAGGGAACAAAACAAACGCTGTGGACAAGGTGGGTACAGTGAAAAACGTCGTCACATTGAGCAAGACGAGCAGAGCACGTGTACACAGCAAAGCGAGATCGAGGAGCAATCTTAGAGTATAGAGCTAGGTGAACGCAGTGAACAACACGAACGCATTGAATAAGACTCATCCGATGTGCGCAGTGAACAGTTCGATGCAAAGACATGCTGACTCAGACGAACGGCTGTGAGAGTTTCACGACTACAACGTGAAGATGGTGAGCAAAACAAGCGGTAGTGAGCAGCCCGAGTCCCAGTGAGGGTGAGAACGAGAAGCAGTGAGTGTTCCGGATTCTTTTCATCACAGTGAACTTGCAGCGTGTGATGGAATTAACTCCCGTGAGCATAATGCCATGGAAACAGTGAGCTCGAGAGGGAGGCGAGAATGAGTCTGTCAACAGTGAGCAAAAGTGAGCAAAGTGAGCAATGACGAGGGGACCGGAATATTGAAGTGGCCAAGTTTGCTGTGAGCTCTTGTGTGCGCTGACAAGGAACAGACAGGAGAACTGAGAATACCAATCATTTCATCCCCAAACATATGACATGACTATATCTGGCATATATAAGAAACCCGTGATAGCACATTACACTAGCAAAAATAAAAAAAGAAGAAACAAAAAGGAGGAAAAAGAAAAAAAAAAACAGACAGTCCATATTTATCAAGGTCGTTAGGAAGATACAGTGGTTTTTAAACTGAAAGGAGTTGCATCAGAGACACCTGGATTGTTCAAACTTTATCTCTATTGTTCCCCCCCCCCTCCCCTCCCCCCCCCCCCCCCCCCCCCCCCCCCCCCCAGATTCAAACTGTAATACGCCGAGGTTTATTGGTTCCCCTCAGACTGATACCTGCCAACCTAATAGCATGGCGACTCACCTGTTGAGGTACTGACTAAGGCGAGGTATGAAGAGCTTGTGTGCACACTGTGGGGTGCAGAGAAAATATTGAGTGCATTGAGCAAGGTGAGAACGTGGAGTACTTTGAGCGCAGTGAGCAAGGTGAACGCATGGAGTTTTTTTTTTTTTTTTTTTTTTTTCCTTAAAACACAAGAGAGTAAGGTGAGTACGTGGAGTACTTTGAGCGCAGTGAGCAAGGTGAGCGCGTAGTGTACTTTGAGCGCAGTAAGCAAGGTGAACGCATGGATTTTAAAAAAAATTTTTATTTATTTATTTTTTTTGCCTAAGAGCAAAGAGAAAGGTTAGTGCGTGGAGTACTCAGAGTGCTGTGAGCAAGATGAGCGTGTGGAGTATTTTGAGTGCAATGAGCAAGGTGAACGCATGGAGTTTTTTTTTCCCTAAGAGCAAAGAGTAAGGCGAGTGCGTGGAGTACTTTGAGTGCAGTGAGCAAGGTGTGAGCGTGTGGAGTATGTGGAACGCAGTGAGCAAGGTGAGCGAGCGCGTGCATTTATTATTTGTGTTTGTTTCCTAAGAGGAAAGAAGAAGGTGAGTGCGTAGAGTATTTGGAGTGCAGTGGGCAAGGTGAGCGCGTCGAGTACTTTGAGCGCAGTGAGCAAGGTGAACATATGGAGATTTTTTTTCCCTAAGAGCAAGTCAAGTCAATTCAAGTCAAGTCAAAATTTTATTTACTGATGGGACATTGAATAAGCACATCATTGCTTTTTTGCAAAGAGTAAGGTGAGTGCGTGGAGTACTTTGAGTGTAGTGAGCAAGGTGAGCGTTTGGCATGTTTTGAGTGCAGTGATCAAGGTGAGAGCGTGGGGGTATTGTGAGTGCAATGAGCAAAGTGAGTGTATAGAGTACTCAGAGTGCAGTGAGCAAGGTGAACGCGTGGAGTGATTTGAGTGTAGAGAGAAAGGTGAATGCGCAGAGTAATTTGAGTGCAGTGAGCAAGGTGAACGCGTGGAGTAATTTGAGTGCAGAGAGCAAGCTGAACGGGCAGAGTAATTTGAGTGCAGTGAGCAAGGTGAACGCGTGGAGTAATCTGAGTGCAGTGAGCAAGGTGAACGCGTGGAGTAATTTGAGTGCAGTGAGCAAGGTGAACGCGTGGAGTACGGGCAGAGTAACGGGCAGAGTAATTTGAGTGCAGTGAGCAAGGTGAACGCGTGGAGTAATCTGAGTGCAGTGAGCAAGGTGAACGCGTGGAGTAATTAGAGTACAGAGAGCAAGGTGAACGCGCAGAGTTATTTGAGTGCAGTGAGCAAGGTGAACGCGCGGAGTAATCTGAGTGTAGTGAGCAAGCTGAACGCATGGGAGTAAATTGAGTGCAGTGAGCAAGGTGAACGCGCAGAGTAATCTGAGTGTAGTAGCAAAGGTGAACGCGTGGCGTAATTTGAGTGCAGTGAGCAAGGTGAACGCGTGGCGTAATTTGAGTGCAGTGAGCAAGGTGAACGCGTGGCGTAATTTGAGTGCAGTGAGCAAGGTGAACGCGTGGCGTAATTTGAGTGCAGTGAGCAAGGTGAATGCGTGGCGAAATTTGAGTGCAGTGAGCAAGGTGAACGCGTGGCGAAATTTGAGTGCAGTGAGCAAGGTGAACGCGCAGAGTAATTTGAGTGCAGTGAGCAAGGTGAACGCGCGGAGTAATCTGAGTGCAGTGAGCAAGGTGAACGCGCGGAGTATCTGAGTGCCGAGAGCAAGGTGAACGCATGGAGTAAATTGAGTGCAGTGAGCAAGGTGAGCGCATGGAGTAAATCGAGTGCAGTGAGTAAGGTGAACGCGTGGAGTGCTTTGAGGGCAGTGAGGAAGGTAGATGCGTGGAGTAATTTGAGTGCAGTGAGCACGGTGAGCAATTGAGTATTTGGGTGCAGTGAGCAAGGTGAACGCGTGGAGTGTTTTGAGCGCAGTGAGGAAGGTGTACATGTTGAGTACATTTACTGCATGGAGAGAGATGAGCGTGTGGAGTATTTTCTGTGCAGTGAGCAAGAGTGAGCGCGTGTGGTGTTGTGACTGCAGTGAGCAAGGTGAGTGAGGAGAGTTCTTCGGCTGCAGTGAGCTAGAGAAAGTCGCAGAGACCTTCAACTGCAGTGAGCAAAGGTGAGCGAATGGAGAACCCTGAGGACAGTGTGTCCCTGTGTAGATGTAGTGCACGTACTTAGCTCATAAAGCACGTGCTAAATAGGTGTCGTGTCCCACACGACAAACAAAACTATTGAGCAAGATGAATAAAAAAAGGAGCTAACGAATGTGTGTGTGTGTGTGTGTGTGTGTGTGTGTGTGTGTGTGTGTGTGTGTGTGTGTGTGTGGGGGGGGGGGGGAGGGGTAGGGGGAGTGGAGAGGTATGAGTACAATCAGCAGAAAACGATGAAAAGGCGATCCCACAGTTGTCGAACTTGCTCGCTTGTTTTTCTTGGAACGCATTCCCGTTTCATGGTTTGTGTCAGGCCTTGGGCATGCTTGCGTCTTTCTTTGTTTGTTTCTTTGTTTTGTTTTGTTTGAGTTTTGCTTCGTTTTGTGTTCCTTTGTTCTGTTTTTCCCTCGCTAACTTTCACAACACCCTAGAGGCCAGCAGGCAACTCTTAGTGGGCTCTACCCAGGTAGGCAGTCCCTTGAGTAAACGAAAACGTTGCTTGTAAAACACCGAGAGATTGGTTTCCAACTGAGAATAAGTGCTATATAAATGATAATTATAAAACACAGCAACAACTACTACTACCATCATCATCATCATTATCATCATCATCATCATCATATCATTATTATTATTTTTATTATTATTATTATTATTATTTTATTATTTATTATTATTATTATCATTATTATTATTATTATTGTTGTTGTTGTTGTGTTGCTGTTGTTGTTGTTGTTATCATCATTATTACAATGATGATGATGATGGTGATGTTGTTGTTGATGGTGGTGGTGGTGGTATTGGTGGTGGTGGTGTTATTGTTGTTGTTATATATTATTATTATTATTATTATTGCTATCATTATCTTTCTCAACATCATCATCATCATTACTACCATTATTTTTAGTAGTAGTAGTAGTAGTAGTAGTAGTGTTATTGTTGTTTTTGATGTTGTTGTTGTAATTGTTGTGTTTTGTTGTTGTTGTTATGATTATCATTATTATTGCTGTTGTGATTATCGTTCTTATGAACAGTATTGTTGCAGATTAAACCGCATTGTATTGCATTGTTTGGTATTAAGTTCTTCATGTCATTGCACAGTCTAAACATAGTGAGAGTGTTTGCGGCAAAGTACAGTATCAAAATCCCCATCCCCAACCCCTCCGTAATTTTCGTCGGGCCGTTTCGGTACAGGTTTTTTTTTTTTCCCTCGGAGTGAACATTGGGTTCTGACTCCCATTTCCCCACACAGTCTTTCGAATGAGCCTACAAACCAAGGTTCCGTGTGTGAACGCACGCATAACATCTTGCACACACGTAAAATCCCATCACCACCAACTTTCGGTAGAGAAGGCCAGTTTGGCCGTTGGTATGGA
>JADBJO010001009.1:478320-483320 GCA_016801955.1 Conus betulinus
TTTTTTTGTTTTTGTTTTTGCTTTGTTCTGTTTTGCTTGATAGCTGTATGTTTGGTGGGCGAACTGAAGCTACAACCTTCATTTGTCTGGAGTCATGAGTATACAGTTGTTTCACAATCGATGCAAGTGCTGCCTTCTCTTGTCAGTCATGTGATGAGAACCATCATTTCGAGCAGCTGGACAGAGCTATCTCCACTCTTCACTCTCTAACTGTATCTGGGTTTAAGGATGGACATTCTAAGACATGAAACCGTGGCTTGCTGAAAGACAACGTGGCACGCTGATACCTTGCTAGTAGTAGTCACTGGTTTGGTTTCATTGATACACGACTCCTTGTCACTTTTTGGCGCCAGGAGTACAAACTCAAAGAAGGTGCTCGGAAATCTGCGAAGGAGGAAATTTTGTGTTCGAGCTCACGTTCAGCGAGATTTACCCCCCCTTTTTTTTTTCGTGGGTCACATGCTGCTGGTGGGCATGGTCAAATCAATCCCCCACCACCCGACCCAATCAATCAGCAGCAAACAGTCACAGTCACGAGAGAGAGAGAGAGAGAGAGAGAGAGAGAGAGAGAGAGAGAGAGAGAGAGAGAGAGAGAGAACGAGAACAATTGAACACAATTGAACACAATTGAACAATTGTTGTTGTGTCATTTCACTTTTTTCTCTTGATGTGTGCACTGTACCTCACATTTTCATAGGCCGGAGGCCTGAAAACAGTAAGATTGTGTTCAACTGAGAGAGAGAACAGAAGAGAGAGAGAGAGAATGCCAAAATTATGGGCGTGAAAACGTTGCGATATACTGTAGACCAGTGGGACATCCGATAGTTAGTTTTCCCAGCTTGCGCTTGAAATCAAAAAAACTGACTCTTAAGATCAATTTGCTCGAAACATAAACTATGAAAAGATAGCTCTATTTGTCATGGGAAGGCAAGGCAGTAATCTGCCTCCGAGAGAGAGAGAGAGAGGAGAGAGAGAGAGAGAGAGCGAGAGAGAGACGGGAGAGAGAGAGGAGGAAGAGAGAGAGGTTTTTGCCCCGGAACAGGTATGTTATGAGCGATTTTTGGCACAGCAAGACAGGATTACATTTTGTAACCGTCTTTGACCTATCACAGCTATTTCTGACATTTTTTCGTTGACAGCGTGACACAGGACCAACTGCAAACAGCCAGTGATTAAAATCATAGATAACTGTTTTCAGGACAGCGATGCAGACATGCATAAATGTGGTGCCTGCCACTGAGCCACACAGTTACTTACATTTCCCTAGGTAAAAGTGAGATACAAATCCCTTAAGTGGAGAAATTTTGGAAGTCGCTTGAATGAAAATCTGCTGCCGGATGATACCTGCCATGGCTAAATAGGTCGTGGGGTGGTGCCAGAACAACACGTGGCAGAGCTGGTTTTGTGAAGTTCATAAAGGCATTTCAGAAGGCAATGTGAACAGGGACGGTGATGCAGACTATGGTGGTACTGTGGTGTTTCTAGCAAGCACACACACACACACACACACACACACACACACACACACACACACACACACACACACACACACACACACACATAACGCTAGAACGAGTCTAGTTTCAAAATGACCTGGTGACAGCAGGCAGAAATTGAAATTATTTTAAAATCTTAATTAAAAAAAAAAAAAAAAAAAAAAAAAAAAAATATATATATATATATATATATATATATATATATTATATATATATTAGTGAGACCGCCAAACAGGGACAAACAAATTATAAGACAAACACGACGCGTTTCGACCTCTTAGGTCTTCTTCAGGCATGTTAAAACAACATTCAGGACATAATGCTACAAACTGCTATCGTCGTATTAACCAGCAAAAGTGGCAGTGATCCTCTCTTCATTTTCTGATATTTTTATCACCATTATTATTATTATTATTATTATTATGATTGCTATCATTGTTTTTCCTGTTCATCGTTATGAGATTTGATTTCACTCCCATTTTTTCCCCTTCCTAACGGCCTGGTTTAAATGCAACGCCCCATCTTGCGCCGAGTTTGAAAGAGAGAAGTGACTGCTCATTCTTTTGTATTCATTGTCTGTTTGGTCTTGTAATCTGTTTGTCCCTGTTGTTTTGCGGACTCAATAGTAGTTGTTTTTTTTTCTTTTTTCTTTTTGTTTTTTTTTTTTTTTTTTTTTCTTTTTCTTTGTTTTTTCCTTGGTTTTTTTTTTTAATTTGCTCAATTGAATCGCAGAAGACGTGGTGCGTGTGTGTGTGTGTGTGTGTGTGTGTGTGTGTGTGTGTGTGTGTGGGTGTGTGTGTGTGTGTGTGTGTGTAGGTAGGTAGGTAGGTAGGTAGGTAGATAGGTAGGTAGGTAGGTAGGTGGTGGGTAGGTAAGTGGTAAAGCATCACTATCCCTGTAGAAAACGCCACCACCATAGCAACAAAAACAAAACCAAAACAGAGCAGAGAAACAAAACGACGACAACGATGACGACAGAAGAAAAGTAGAAGAAGAAGAAGAAGAAGAAGAAGAAAGAAGAAGAAGAAGAAGAAGAAGAAGAAGAAGAAGAACAACAACCACAACAACAACAACAACAAGAAAACACAAAAATTCTAAAAAACAAATTCATGCTATTGGAGTGGCATTGCAAATGTCGGTACTAATAAATGCAGTTCACATACACGCAACCGCGCAATTTGCCATGGAAAAAAAAAAAAGCAAAGACAAAAACAATCAAGAAAAGAAAAAAAAACAACAAACAACACAAAACGAAGTGATGTCTTCGTGCTTAAGAGAGAAGGCGAGGGGTGGGATGAGAAAATAATGTTTTGGATGAATTGTGAGTCTAGCAATTCAGTACTGGTATCTAAATCAGATCTGCCGCGGACAGGACACTACAACTCGACAAGTTTGTTAGGAGAGTAGTAGTAGTAGTAGAAATAGCAGCAGCAGCAGCAGCAGCAGCAGTAGTAGTAGTAGTAGTAGTAGTAGTAGTAGTAAGTCTTAGTAGTAGTAGTAGTAGTAGTAGTATAGTTTCATTTTACGTCGTCTTCTTTTTTTTTTTTTTTTTTAATTATCAGATATGACTCTCTCTCTCTCTCTCTCTCTCCATCTCTACTCATCTCTCTCTCTCTCTCTTCTGTGTGTGTGTGTTGTGTGTGTGTGTGTGTGTGTGTGTGTGTGTGTGTGTGTACGCCGCGTGCGCGCCTGTGTGTGTGTGTGTGTGTGTGTGTGTGTGTGTGTGTGTGTGTGCGCGCGTGCGCCTATGTGTGTGTGTGTGTGTGTGTGTGTGATGTGTGTGTGTGTGTGTGTGTGTGTGTGTGTGCGCAAGTGCGCGCGCGCGTCGTTGTGTGTGTTGTGTGTGTGTGTGTGGCGCGCGCGTGTGTGTGGTGTGTGTGTGTGTTGTGTGTGTGTGGTGTGTCTGTCTGATCTGTCTGTTGTGAGTGTAGTGTGTGGTGTGCACGCGCGCATGTGTGTGGTGTGGGGGGGGGGGGGGGGGGTGTGCGCGCGCGCGCGCAGCGAGAGCAGAGAGAGAAAAGAGAGAGAGAGAGAGAGAGAGAGAGAGATCGGATAATTTCTGTAAAAAAAAAAAAATCCAAAAAAAAAAAAAAAAAAAGACGAAAAAAAGAAGGCGGGGAGAGAGGCAAAAAGAGGAGGAAATCGTCCCTGGTCGATGTACTTGTTCCCCCCCCCCCCCCCCCCCCCCCCCCCCCCCACTCCCCCCCCCCCCCCCCCCCCCCCCCCACCCCCACCCCACGGCCCAATCTTCTATCCGCATCGTTCCTGCTTTCATTGTGTACACTTATCTCGGCATGTTGTGACCGTGCTCATGCGACTGGTCACGAAACTACGCTAGCTCCCGACCATCCTCCACAGTCTCCGAACTCTTTTTTTTCCTATATAGGTTTAGGGATGTGAACAGCTGCAGATGTCGGTCTTGTGCCTCTCTCTCTCTCTCTCTCTCTCTCTCTCTCCTCTCTCCTCTCTCCTCTCTCTCTCTCTCTCCACCCCCCATCTCTGTCTCTCAGACTCTCCCATCCTCTCTGTCATATCTGTCTGTCTGTCTGCTCTCCCCTCCCTGACCTTATCTCTCCCCCCCCCTCTCTCTCTCTCTCTCTCTCTCTCTTTGTCTGTTTGTTTTAGGGGCCTCTCTTACCCCCTCTTCCCCTCTTCTCTGTCTCTTACAACTCTCCCCTGTTCCCTCACCCTCACTCTCTCTTTTTAACACTCTCTCACAGCGTTTGTTTCTTTCTTCTTTACACCTTATGTTTTTTCTTCTCACACGCAGCCCAAAAGCCTCGTTCTTTCTTTTAAACAGCCTTTTTTCCTTTTTTTCGTCCTTTTTTTTTTTTTTTCTTTTTTTTTTTAAAATTTTATTTTTTATATTTTATTCTGTTTTTTTTTTCTTGTGCGTATATGTCCGAATTCTGCCTCCTCTCCCTTCCCCCCCCCCCCCCCCCCCCCCCCCCCCCCCCCCAACATCCGCGTCCTTGACCCGAACACTCCATTTCCAGATAGCATCTTGGGTGATTATTAATATTTTACTGTTCTTCATTTTCATATCATTTCTTTTTTCTATTCTTTATTTGAAAAGAACACACACACACACACACACACACACTCACTCATTAACTACTCATATTAAGAAACAGTTTTCTAAACGTAAAGGTGTCCTTGCTTCCTTCTTTGATCTTACTAAAGCTTACGATAGAGTGTGTGGCACAGCCGACTACTGTATAAATTAAAACAAATTGGTCTTTCTGGTCACGTCTACAATTATGTGAAATCCTTTTTAAGTGGGAGACATATAATGACCAAAGTTGGTGTGACTTTATCATCCTCAAGATCTATAGATATGGGAATTCCACAAGGTTCTATTATCTCCCCTTTGTTATTCAACGTAATGCTATATGACTTATGTACATGTTTTTCATCATATACCAAGGTAGCTCAATATGCTGATGACATTGCAATATGGATTAATGTATCTTTAAAGAAAAGAACAAATTTACGTCACATAAA
>JADBJO010001009.1:488320-495564 GCA_016801955.1 Conus betulinus
GCTCGAAACATACCGGACGGATCTAAAAAAAAAAAAAAAAAAAAAAAGGAGGATTGTGACTACTCATTTGCTTTTACTTCTCCATTTCTTTTATTAATTCATCTATTCATCCATCAGTTCAAGAACCTGGGCGATCGCATGCCTCAGCTTCAAAACATCGGCAAGAAGTGGTAGCAGCAGCAGCAGCAGCAGCGGCAGCAGTGGTGGTGGTAGTAGTAGTAGTAGTGTTGGTGCTAGTGCTACAAGCCCGCTGGGTTCCAGACTGGGTGCCAGACTCTCCCAGGACAAGCCGAACGGTGCATGGCTGGAGTAGCTGGGCGAGGGTTCCTCGGAAGGTCGGCGACCACCTCTTCGTCGTCGGCCGGCGGGGTCGCCGACGGCCCGGGGCGCCGAATGGCTGCAGAGTGTACGCAAAAGGTAGTGGGAGGTGGTATAGGGATGAGAGCCGGAGAGAGAGAAGAGGGGTAAGTGAGCGGACAGATTGGGAGGAGAGGGAGGAAATACAGTTGAAATATATATAATAATAGATATATAATATATATAGCTAATATATTATATATATATAGAGTATATATATATATATAATATAGCTATATATATATATCATATGTACAGACAGCGGTATATAGTGTATATGTATCTGTAATATATTCATATATACCAGAAGCGGTATATATTATTTAGTGTGTATATGTAGTAATATTATATAGGGTGTGGGGGTGGGGTGTGGTGGGTGTGTTGTGTCGGTGATCTTGCCCGAGAGAGAGCTTCCGGACGAGAGCTATGGAGAGAGTCGCACTCTGCAGTGCGACTCGAAGAGGGGAGAGCGAGGCCCGATGAGGAGAGGAGACGAGGGAGATAGGCAGAGAGAGGAGAGAGAGAGAAATGTTTCTGAGAGGAGAGAAGAGAGGGCCAGGCAAAGACCCCCAACCGTACGACACTATCCCACCCAGGTTTGCCCGGAGTGTCGAGGAGTTGCAACATACACCGAACAAACTGCATTCACACAAACCAATATACAAACTCACCCTCAAAAAGGGTGGTGGGCACTAGCGACAAAAGTGCAAACAACACAGCGCGTTTAACCAGTGTCACACAACCACAACAAAACCGAAACCACAAAACAGCATATAGATTTCAATGCTCCATATTAGAACAAGCAGGAGTGGGGGGCGAAAAAAAAAAGAAGAAGGGGGGACACCAACGATATAAGGGTTTTGTCCGGAACCCCCAGTAATTAGGTGGGATCGAATAAACACACAACTAGGTGGAAACGCTCTAGAGTGTACGGAACAGATAGAAACAACGAAAGATACCAACAGTTATTCATACTTATCGACTTGATAAACAGGAGACATGAACGCTCAGTGTGTACGAACAATGGAGAATCAATAGGCTTCTCGTCACAATGCATAATGCAATGACGGCACCGAACGTACGATTGCGACGACGGAGGATGACCCCGACGACGATATGCTGATGTGAGGATGATGATTGAGATGATACCAGATACATCACATACTAATAATGACTGCTCTGATAAGAACGATAATATCCGGTCATGGATTTATGATGACGAATAAGGATGATTGATGGTCAAGTCAATCAAAATCCGTCATCAATCGCATCAGTGGGGGGCTATCATAGCATCAGTGGCAATAGCAACAAACAACAACAACAAGACAACAAGAAACAAGAAGGAAGAATAACATAATAATAACTTAGTGTACTGAGAATAGTAAATAATAACAATAATAGATTATCAATAAGAAGAGGAAAATAATAATAGTATATCATAATAAGGCTAGAGACGATATAATATGATGATAAATGAGGATGATATGATGATGAGTGCGACGAGGACGACGATAACACAACAACAAGAAGAGGGCAGACACCACATCAACAACAGCAATCTACACAACAACAACAGCAACAAACAACAACAACAATGATTTCTAATGATTAATCTTAATCGTGCCTTAAGTGCTAACCAATACATATTCAGCGTATCAATGTACAGACCGAAACACACACACACACACACACACACAACACAAACACACACACACACACCCACACACACCACACCAAACAAACACCAACACACACCCAACACACACACACACACCACAACTAACACACACATACACACACACACACACACACACACACACAACGCACAAACGCAACACTCACACACACTGCGCGAGCAAAACGCGCGCAAACACACACAAACACGCACACACGCACACAACACACACACACACACAACACCGACAAACACACCACACACACCAAACACACACGATGGAAGAAGAAAAAGGAAAGAAAGACGAAAGTGCCAGCATTCAAAGATAGGAATGTTAGGAACAAAATCAGAGGTGTTAGTGTATGTACCGGTGGTTGGAACCAAGGGGGTTCTAAATTCGACACAGAAGCGGGACAAATGCGATGGGGCTTCCTGTTTCAAACAAGAGCCACTCGTAACACTTGTGCCTTCTTTAGACTGACACATGCCGAGAGCATTTGTGCGCTTCTCCTTTTGCCCTTGTTCTGTAGGCAACAGAAAATCATTTAGTTGCTTTTTCATTCCTCAATACATTTGAAAAACCACAGCAGTACCCCATTCAGGTTTCGTCCATCTCCGCCCGGTTCGAGGTTAAAGAAATGTCCACAGTTGTAGTTATGGGCAAACCCGAAGATGCCCATTTACAAGTTGAATTTATATGGGTTTTTTTAGTGTTTTCTTATTTGTTTTTTCCTTCTGGCATTTTCTCCTTTTCGTTTCCCTATCCTGCCCATCTTTAACCTAACTCGGAGGGTCGTGGTGGGGATTAATTTCTCGGACCAGTTGTTGAAAAAAAGCCCATGGTGAGAATAGAATCCAGGGCAAAGTTAAAAAATAGTATTGTTATATCAAGGTGGTAAATATCTGGGGTGAACTAACACAAGCAGAAGGCCGGGTGGGGTGCTAAGCGTATGTAGGTCTCGAAAAAAATCAAACCGACATAGGGCGTCCCGAAAAGAGTATACTAAAACTTGCAACAATAGGGTTGACAGGTGGGGGGGGGGGGGGGGGATGTGAACATGCCGCATGCTAAGGGGTTGGACAAAAAATGACTGTGGGTCGATGTGCTCCGAAGATATGTCGTGGTAAATGGGGGGGTTGTGGTTTACGGTTCGACGAATTTGATATTATCGCGTTATACCCTGGTCCATTCTTATCAACATCACACACAATAAACCCACACACACCACACACTGACGGAGGCGGGACACAGGGCGAACACAACACAACACACAGCCACACACAGGAAAAACACACACCAAACTACCCACCCGCACGGGGCGGGGGACACCCAGCACGCCACCACACACACACCACCCACCACACACACACAGGCACACACACACACACACACCACGACACACACGGCGCAACCACGATACGCACACACACACTAACACAACAAACTGCACCACCACGACAGTTACACTCCCACGTCACAACACGCACGCGCGCGCGCACCAGCCTGCTAACACTCACACACACCACCACACAGTATAAAAGCCCCAAACAGCACACCACACACGAAGCGACAGCACACACACCAGATTTCTAAACACACCACACTCCTCTCGACAGAAGGCAGTCAAATAGGGGGCATCGTGGGTAGCTTTCATAACTGGGCATCGGGCCGGTCTTCCTCTCTCAAACACACACGTCACTTTATATCCCATGATATATAATTATTCTATATATACTAGTATAGGGGTATATATATATCTATATTCTAACACAAAGTAGAAATTCCAAATGCTGCTAATTATCTTAGATTGTAGGCATATGGGTGTTGATACAGCATAATCATAATCTGCAGTGGTATAGATGATTCTAGGCCTAACTGACCAGCATTTGCTTTGAGTGGGTATTAAAATAGGTAATAAAAAGATGGCTGCTCGAAAAGTGACTAACCTTGTTTACACTTAAATCAATATAAATTCTAAAGATCAGTACATTGCACTATAGCCAAGGCCTGCTCGGTACGTATAATAATTAGATAGTCCCGGGTTGCGGGGATTGGCAGGATCCAAGAACCAGGGCCCCTCAAAATCAACTGTGAGATCTTAAGAAGAATCGTTAATCATTTTATAAAATTTTAAACTACTTTTCAACATAAAGTTATCTGTTATGTTTTGCTCTTTCCATAGAATTTTCATTAAACTATGGGATCTTAGGCGTGGCGCCACCTTTGGGGGTGGTTTGGGAAAGAAATTTTTTTTTTTTTAACGAATCACAAAACTAACTACGGTATTGCAGCAGGGGGAAAGCCGGGTCAACTTGTTTCAGGTCTAAAGAAACCCGTTCTTAAAGAAGTTAAGAAGATCGAGAAAGACAAAAAAACTTTGATTTGTCAACATGTTTCGTGCGGAAATAGTTCGTTGAGGATAAAACAATCAGATTCCGGAATCGAATCGTATATGTTGACAATACGGGTATCCTGGTGGCAAAGGAGGTGGATTGTATGTTACTGAACTTTCTTGTCTTTCTCCCCATTGGATTGGAGATTGTTTCTATCCCATGCTTCTGAAGATACGATAAAGCCGATGCTGACAGTTTCATTATTTGATAGGAAAAGCATTTATATATTCCCCATTCACTCAACTCAAGCACAATGCTGGTCAAAGGTTAGGCAGAAATTATCTACCACTGGCAGATACGAAAGTGCGTTATCACCCCCATGATGGTCGTCTACCAATCTAAGATTTTAGGAGCAAGCTTTGTTATCATTTATATTATATATAGATATTATATAATGTAGAAATTAAGTAGTGGGGGCTAAACAACGTGCACGGCTAGAAATAATTGCAAATTCGTTCCATTATAATAGTAATGCCTTATCAAAGATTTGAAAAACTAACAAGAAAATGGGGGTGAAGATGAATAAATTGGAAACATTAAAAATTAAGCAAATATGACCACACCCATCACTAGCTGCGTAAGAAGAAACCGTCATTGTCTCTCTTGAAGGCACATCTACTTATATTGCCTGCTCCTACGCATTTCGTCCACTGGATTGAACTCATCAGGGAGATACACACAAACACCGTCACCTATATATATATATATATGTGTTGTGTGTAATAAATCACAAACCGCACGCAACTGTGACATCAAAAACACGCGCACGGAGTACCGAAGTACACACACGTATTAATGAGAAAAAATGCGGACTTCACGAGACTGCATATTGCAACGATACAAATATTTACACACGAGAATTCATGGGTTAATTTTTTTTTTTTCATTTAGTGCGATAACCGTCCAAATCTACTTTTCCAACCTCCACCTCCTTATCCTTCTCCTCCTCCTGCTCCTCCTCCCCATCTCCTCCTTCTTTGTCTTCTTTTCCAGCCTCCATCTCCTGCATCCTCCTGTTTCCTTTCTCCCTCCTCTACCCCCCCTCCGTCCTTCTCCTCCTCCTCTTCTGTTCTTCGTGTTGCGCTCCGTCGTTCCGAGCCTTAACCGTCTAGAAAACGTAACCGTTTCCGCATCCGCAGTGCCGGCGGCAGCGGTCTAAATCACAAATACTTGTCATCATTAAAGTGGACGGAAAGAATGTCATATCTGAAAAAGGCAAGCGTTTTTTAATACACACAGTTTCTTTGTTTCTGCGTGCACAGCTGACTTGAAAAAAAAGAAGAAAGAAAAAAAAAAAAATCGATTGAGATCACGCGTATGGCTCTCTGGTCTAGATTTAGTAGGGACCTTCTCCTTTGAGAACAGGGGAGGAGAAGAGGGTGATTGTCGGATGTAGATAAAACTAACGAGGAAAGTTCACTACAGCAAGAAATCATTTTTGTATGTAGATCTCAGAATCTCATGAAAGCTTATTAGCTTTTAAAGGTCACAGGCTTTTTGTTGTTGTTTGTTTTTGTTTAATAAGTCCAGCTGTCAATTTGGCCATAAAAAGCAGTATTGATGATGGCTTACGTAGATAAAAAAATATAGTTATCTTCATCCTGAAAATAGTGTAATGTTTAATAGTTGTGTGGATGAAAATAGTATTGTAAAATCACCAATACAATTTCTGTGGGTAGTAGCCAGTTTTAGTCCTAAACACAGCAAGAATGCTTGTTTTCAATAGAGCATAACAATACATAAATTGATAAATAGATAGATAAAAAAAAAAGTTACTTCAGGTTTGTAAGAACAATATTTTGTCGACGATGAAAACAGTCCTTTCCACGATAGCAACTTCCCCGAAGTTGGAGAATGGCTTCCTTAATAATGGCGAAATAAAATAAAATGGTCATACACACAAAACTCCACCCCCTTGTTGGGTTGATGGTATAATCCTTGCCTGTTCTATAGAGGGATATCAGCCTGCTTACGAAGAAAGAAAGGAAATAAAGAATAAATAATAATAATAATATAATAATGAAGAAGATGAGGATGATGAGGATGCGGATGACGATGAAGGTGATACAAAAGGAAAAACACACAACACACACGACACACCCACACACAACACACACCACAACACACACACATATACACACAATCGCGCGTGCGCGCGCGCGCGCTGCGCGCGCAGCGACACACACACACACACAATACACACCTCAATACACACACATACACACACAGATAGGGACAAAACCAGCACGTACACCGCAGGAAACACGACACACACTCCCACACCCACACACACCCAGAACACACACACACACACACACACCACACACACACCAACTACTGTCACTCCACACCCATACACAACAAGCCAGTCGCTAGCAGCGATACGCCTAGCTGGGTTCTTGGGGAGGCAATAGTGGCCATTTTTATCACTCAAACAGTATTGCTTATGTTTTTGGGGGAATGGAGAGGAGTGAGAAAGCTCTAAATATTGCTGTCAGGCACGCATACAGCCGGTATTTGCATGAAACAAAAACGGTAACAATGACGTGGGGGGAAAAAAATCACCTGGGAAAAAAAAAAAAAAACACTCCTTTTTACCGCAGAATCATGTCAATGCGTGCTCGCTTAACCTTGGAGATATAAGATCTTCACACTGGGGGTCAACAACGTTGATTTTTTTGGGTTTGTTTGTTTGCCTGTCGGTTTTAAACTAACTTTTCAGAGGTTGGAAAGGGGGTGTGGGGGTGGGTGTCTAGGGGCGAGAACGCCAGGCACAAAAAGACCAAACGAAATGGAGAACGAACACACACCCCACGAC
>JADBJO010001009.1:497565-507820 GCA_016801955.1 Conus betulinus
GATAGATCTACTGTCTTTCTGGATTGAAAATTTCAAACACACCCACAACACACACACACACACGACACCCACACCACACACACACACCCATTACACACACACAGCGCTTGCACGCAAGCACACAACATCACACACCACACACACACACAACACACCACACACACCACACACGACAAAAAAAAAAAACCCCCCCAAACTCACTCACAACCCATACACACCACGCATTTCGCTAGCAGCAGAACATACTGTTTTCTTGTGAGGCAATAGTTCCTTTTTTATTGTTTTATCAACTCAAAACGTATTGCTTAATAATGTTTTTGGGGGAATGGAGAGGAGTGAGAAAGCTCTAAATATTGCTGTGCAGCAAGCATACAGCCGTATTATGCATGAACGAAAATGGTAACAATGACGTGGGGAAAAAATCACCTGGGGAAAAAAAAAAAACACTCTTTACGCGAAATCAATGTCGAACCTCTGCTTAACCTTGGAGATACAATCTTCACCTGGTCCACAACTTGATTTTTGTTGTTTTTTTGAAACCCCTGTCTGTTTTTAAACTACGTTTTCGAGGTGGGAATGGGGGGGGGGGGCGGGGGGCGATAACACACACACCATACATAGAGAGAGGAGAGAGATAGAGGAGAAGGAGAGAGAGAGAAAGAAAGAAAGAGAGAGAGAGAGGCCCTATATGAACATAGAGAGAGAGAGAGAGAGAGAGAGAAGAGAGAAGAGAGAGAGAGAGAGAGAGAGAGAGCGAAAGATAGAGAGAGAGAGGCCCTATATGAAAAAAAGACTTGGACCTTCTCTGGTAGAAATCGCAAGGTACATTTTTAAAGGGTTTTACCACACATCCGTGTAAACTGACTTTGTTTTTGAACGATTCTCTCTCTCCTCTCTCTCTCTCTCTCTCTCTCTCTCTTCTGTCTTTCTGTCTATCCCTCTCTCTCTCTGTCTCTCTCCTCTGTCTGTCTGTCTCTCTGTCTGTCTGTGCTGTCTGTCCTCTTCTGTCTGTCTCGTCTCTCTCTCCTCTCTCTCTCTCTCTCTCTCTCTCCTCTCTCTCTCTCTGTGCTTCACTCGTCCTGTCTTTCTCTCTGTGTATAGTTCTTCCCCCATCCTCATCTCCCTCTCCCCGTCCCGCTTCTCTCATCTCTCTCTCTCTCTCCTCTCTCCCTCTCCTCCTCTCTCTCTCTCTCTGTCTGTCTGTCTGTCTGTCTGTCCTGTCTCCTGTCTTCTGTCCTCTCTCGCAACTCTCTCTCTCTATCTCTACTCTCCTCCGCTCTCTCTCTCTCTCCTCTCTCTCTCTCTGTGCTTTCTTTCCTTCGTCTCTTTCTCTGTGTATAGTTCTTCTTCCCTCCATCCTTCCCATCCCCATCCCGAACATCTCTCTCTCTCTGTCTGTCCTGTCTGTCTGTCTGCTCTGTCTGTCTGTCTGTCTGTCCTGTCTGTCTGTCTGTCTCTCTCTCTCTCTCTCCCTCATCTCTCTCCCCTTCTCTCCTCTCCTCTCTCTCTCTCTCTCTCTCTCCTCTCTGGTGCTTTCTTCTCTCTTTTCTCTGTGTATAGTTTCAGTGCTCTAGACAGATTCCTGTTTACAGCGTGGCCGGTGGCTCCTTGGATCAGCCGCGGTTCCGACTAAATCAGGACCCATCCGCGACTCTCTGTGATAGAATGTGGGCATTACAGCGGGATGGGGGCCATGAAAATAGCCACCATGCCACGAGATCAGAGAGGCAGTGGTTTTCTTTTTCTTGTTGTTGTTGTTGTTGTTGTTGTTCATGGTTCCCTCCCTTTCGTTTTTTTTTTCCCCCTCCTGTTTGGTTGGTTGGTTGGTTGGTTGTTGTGTGTTGTTATTGTTGTTAACGGTTTTCATTTGTAAAAGGAAATCTGTTGTCCGTGCTTTTCTTTCATCCCATGTTTTGGTCTTCCCTTAGAAAACTTTCGTTTCTGTTGTCTGTTTTTTGTTTTCTATCTTTCTTCTTTTTTTCTTTTGTTTATTGTCTGTATCAAGCGTTCATTCATTCATCCCATTCATTTAATTATTCATTCATTTACCTATTTATTCATTCATCTATTCATTCATTCAGTTTCCCCCTTTTTTATTTTTTTCTTCTGCCTTCCCTTCTTCTTCTTCTTCTTCTTCCTTCTTCTTCTTCTTCATCATCTTCTTCTTCTTCTATTTTGTATTCCATCTTTTTCTGTCTTTTCCCCTGCTTGTTTCTCTGTCTCTGTCTCTGTCTGTCTCTCTCTTTTCCTGAGCGTTTGGATTGCTTAATCGGAATCCGCGCTCAAGTAGTGCAACAGCCTTTCAGCATCTATCCGGATATATGCGATTCAAACAGCAGCATTACCACATGATCAGAAATTCGGCTTTCTTTTTTCACAGGTGTTGTTGTGGCTTTTCTTTCTTTCTTTTCTTCTTTTCGTTCTTTCTTTCTTCTTTTCTTTCTTCTTTCTTTCTTTCTTCACTTTTTTTTAACGTTTTTCCCCCATGCATGACTCTTTTCTTTTCTTTTCGTTAGATGTTTACGTTTACTAACGTTTTCATTCATTCGTTTGTTGTTCGTCTTTTTTACGTTTTTTCTCCTTAATTGTATGCATGTTGTTTTCTTCTTTTTTTTTGGATCCTTTAACGTTTTATAATGGCATTTCTTCTTCTTGGTGTTCTTTCCTTCTTTCTTTCTTTTCTCTTTCCTAATCTTTTATAATTCATTTATTCTTACCTTCATTCCTTCATTCTGCTTTCTTCTTCTTCCTTCTTCCTTCTCTCCTCCTTCTCCTCATTTCTTCTTCCTCTTCTTCTTCTATTCTTCTCTTCTTCTTCTTCTTCTTTCCTCTCCTCCTCGCTGCCTCCTCTTTCTTCTTCCTTCTCGCTTTCTTCCTCTTCGTCTTCCTTCTTCTTTTTCTTTTGCTTCTCTCCTTCCTCCTCTCCTCCCTCCTCCTCCTCCTCCTCCTCCCTCCTCCTCCTTCTTCCTTCTTCTTCTTCTCCCTCCTCTTCTTTGTTTTCTTCTCTTTTTCTTCTCTTCTCTCGTCTCTCTTTTCCCCCTCAATCTTTCTTCCTGTCTTTTCCTTGGACCCTCCTTCCTCTCTCCCCCTTATCTGTCTGTCTGCCAGTCTCTCCACTCTCTGTCCTCTGTCCTCCTTCCTTCCCTCTCTCTCTCTCGCTCTACTACCCCTCTCATCTCTCTCTCTCCTCTCGCTCCCCATCACATTGTTCGCGGGGAAAGACCTGGCCGGGAGCACTTTTGTTCTGAGGAAACCTATGATTATCGATCGATTGATTTGTTCTCTGCCGCTTTTTGTTTTGGCTTTGTGTTGTTTGGTTTTCTTTTTGTGCTCAGATTTTCTTTCCTTTCTTTCTTTCTCTCTTTTTTTTGTCTAATTGTTTTTTTTTTTCCTTTTTCTTTTTTTTTTTTTTTTTTTCTTTTTTTTCCTTTTTTTTTTTCTTTTTTTTTTTTTTTTTTTGTTTTTTTAGTTCCTCTTTGTTTTCCTCGTTCTTCCTGTCTGCTTTGTTGTTTTTTTTTCTTTTTTTTTTCCTTTTCTTTTTCTTTTTTTTCTATCTCGCCTCTTCCGTTACATTTTCCTTTCCCTCATTCCTTCCTTTGTTTGTTTTTTCTTTCTTAAATAGCTTTGTCCTTTGTCTCTCTGTCTGCTTGTCTGTCCGTTTATTCTGTCCTGTCTGTCCGTTTTTTATCGGTCTGTCGTCCGTTCATTTGTCTGTCTTCTTCTCTTCTTCCTCTCTCTCCTCTCTCGCTCTCTCTCTCCTCTACGCTCAAAAAAAAAAAAAGAAAAAACCCGGGTCTCTCTCTCCCCTCTCTCCCCCCCTCTCTCTCTCTCTCCCCCCATCTCCCCCCTCACTCTCTCTCTCTCATCTCTCTCCATTCCTCTCTCCCTCTCTCTCTCTCTCTCTCGTCTCTCCTCTCGCTCTCTCTCTGTCCGTCGGCTTCCGTCTCCTCGTCTCCATCTTTACTTTTCTCCTCCCCCCCCCCCCCACACACACACACACACACACACACACACACACACACACACACACACACACACACACTTTTTCTCTCTTTACTTTTCTTTCTTCTTTCTCTATTTTACTTTTTTCTTTCTGTCTCGCTCGCTCTCTCTTTTTCTTTTTTTTCCATTTCGTTTCGTTCTTTTTCTTTCTTTCTTTCTTTCTTTCTTCTTTCTTTTGTGTCTTTCTTTTCTTTCTTTCTAATCTCCTTCGTTCCATCCTGTCTTCTTTCTAGACCGTCATCCTCCATTTTATCCTCATGCACGATCCTAGTTCCCTGTCTCTGCCTGCTCTGGTGCCGCCGCTAAGGAAATCAAGTTACGGACTTCGTTTTTGTTGGTTTGTTTGTTTCTTTTTCCCTTCTATTTCCCCTCTGTCTTTCGTTTCGTTTCTTTCTTTTTTTTTTTTCTATTGTGGTGTGCCTCATTTCCTTGTTTTGGTGTTGTTGTTGTTGTTTTTTTCTTTTCCTTCCCTGACTGTTGTCTATCTGCTCGTCTGTCTGTCTCTCTGCTGTCTGTCTGTCTACTGTTCTGTCTGTCTTTCTGTCTGCCTGTCTCTCCTCTCATTCTCTCCTCTCTCTACTCTCCTCTCTCTCCCTCTCTCCTCTCTCTCTCTCTCTCTCTCGTCTCTCTCGCTCTCTCTCCTATCTCAAATGTTTTCTTTCCCTCCGTTCTCTCCGTCTTTCTTTTCTTTGTCTTTCTTTTCGTCCTTCCCTTTGTTTCTGGCGTTTTCCCTTTTTTTTTTTTCCTTGTTTGGCGTTTCCGGGGTTTTTTTTTTTTTTTTTTCATTTGTTCTTATGCTTTTTGCTCTCTCTCTTTGTTTTCTTGCTTTTTTTTCTTTTTTTCTCTCTAATCTGTGCTTTTCTGCCTCTCCTGTTCTCCTCTCCCTCTCTCTCCTCTGCTATATCTGGCTCTCGTTTTTCTGTTCTCTGTTTTTTTCGCTTGTCTGTTTGCTCTGTGTCTTCTCTCTCATTTTTTGTCATCTGTGCCTCTCTGCTCTCTCGTCCCTCTCCCTCTCACTGTCTCTGTCTCATCGGTGTTTGTCATGTCTGTGTTTTTTGGTCATTCTAATAAAATCCCGCCCCCATTCCCACCTGACATAGCCTGCAGCGCACTTTGTGCCATTCCTGGTATTGACTGACAACTTCTCCTTCAGCGTGGTTAAAAACAGGATTCAGCATTCTAATGTAATTAATTAATCAAGTTTTTTTTTTCTCTTGTTTCCTCCGTGTGTCCCCCCCCTCCCCCCCCCCCCCCCCCCCCCCTGTAGTCTTTGGGTTCCCCCTTCTTCTTACCCCCCCCCCCCCCCCCCCCCCCCCTTCTATTATATTTTTCCTTCGGTTGTGTGTGTCATCTCCTGTACTCCCCTCCTGCCCACCCATCCCCCCCTCCTTCCGCCCCAAGCCTCCACCAGCTACCGCACCCCCCCCCCCCCCCCCACCCCCACTCCCCAGCCTCGTTCATTTTATACCTCCTCACCTCGACATCGTCCTCCCTCCCTCCTTCTGCGGCTGATGCTGCTCCAAAAGAATCCCAACCGCCAGGGTAATGCAGTCGCGAAACTACAATTAATGGCTGATTTCGTCTTCGTTCTTCTTCTTCTTCTTCTTCTTCTTCTGCGTACGAAGGCTGATACTCCTGCGGACACTCCCTATATGGACAGGCAAGTATTAATTCCCATCTACCCAAAAAAGGGATGAGTTGTTGTGTGTGTATGACCGTTTTTGTTGTTGTTTGTTGTTTTTTTTTTATCCCGCCATTAAGGCAGGCCCTACTCCATCTTTGGGAAAGGTGCATGCTATGTGTAACGTGGTCATCCACACCAACGGCCAACTGGCCTTCTCTTCCTAAAGTTTGCTGATGGGACTGTACGTGTGCGTGTGCAAGATGTTATGCGTGCGTTCACACACGGAACCTCGGTTTATAGTCCCTCATTTGAAGGACTGTATGGGAAATGGAGTCAGAACTAACGTCAACTCCGAGGGAAAAAATCCCCTAGTGCCGAAACGGCCCGGCGGAGATTCGAACCCGCAACCTTTGGATTACGACCCCGGCGCTCTACCAACTGAGCTATTACAGCCCCAAAAGGGTTGATTCCATATGTATAAGCGTCTCTCTCCTCTCTCTCTCTCGCCACGCTGTATAGTTTGTTATTTTAAACTTGTTATGGTCACAGTGCTTGAATCTCATGTGAACCATTTCTTTTTTTCTTTTTTTTTTCAGACTGACCACGAAGTGAACTGTATTACCTTGAGGGTGGTTTCTATGTCATGACGTCCAAACATGTTTGGGACTGATTGTGTCTACTAGCACTGTTTAGTCATGACTGTGTCTACCCCATCCACCCTCAATGTCGCTATGTGTGTGAGCACAATGCGTAGCACATTTTTATTATTCGTGTTCGTATTCGTTTTGTTTTCGTATTCTCTCTCGTATTCTCTCTCTCTCTCTCTCTCTCTCTCTCTCTCTCTCTCTCTCTCTCTCTCTCTCTCTCTCTCTCTCTCTCCATCAGTTAGTCTGTGCTGTCGCGCTGTTTATCTCTCTTTGGCTCTTTCTTTGTCTCTTTCTGTTGGTCTGTCTGTCGCCGTCTGTCTGTCTGTCTCTCTCTTTTCTCTCTCTCTCTGATTCTCTGTTTCTCTCTCTCTTTCTCTGACTCTCTCTCTCTCTCTCTCTCCCTCCCCCCCCCCCCTCTCTCTCTCTCCTCTTCTTTTCATCCTTCCTTCAGCCTCCCCCCTTCCCCACCTATTTTCCTTTCTTTCCTTCCTTCCTTTTTCCCCCCTTTCTTTTTGGGGCCACAAATTTCACCTTCCCCACCTCACTGGCCGACGAACTCACTCTGTCAGTCTGTCTGTCTTTCCCTCTTTTCCCGCTCCCTCCCTCCCTCCCCTGCCCCCCTCCCTCTCTCTCTCTCTCTCTCTTCCCACCCCCTGCACTCTCTGTAAACCCGTCCTCCTCCTCCTCCTCCTTCTTCTTCTTTGCTTTTTTTTTTCCTATGGGCACTATTCTTTCTTTTCAAATTCCTCCCCCCCCCCCCCCCCCCGAGTCCCTTCACCATATACTGTTGTTGGAAAGGAACCCGAGTGCTCGCACTGCGTGGCCGAGAAAATAATATCCGGGCCTGAAGTATTTATTTATTTATTTGTTTGTTTGTTTGTTTGTTTGTTTTATTCTTTACTCTACTGTATCTTTTATTGTTTTTTCCCCCGTGTAACTTTGTTTCTTTCATCCTGTTACTGCATTCGATTGTTTCTCCTTAGTTTGGTGTTGTTTCTGTGTTCCATTCTGTTTTTGTCCACCTTCCCTTCCACACTCCACCCTACGCTACCCCCTCCCATCTTCTCGCTGTCCTGATGTTGTTAGAAAAGGGGACGTTAATCGGAGACCTAGCAGGGGAAATATAATTAACGCTTTGATTTAACGGATTTCTTTTGATCCGTTTTGCTTTTTGTTTTCTCTCTTGATGTCTTGAATTTCCCTTCTTCTACATTTTGTTCTTGCTCTTGCTGTTGTTGTTGTGTTGTTGTTGTTCTTCTTCTTCTTCTTTTCAGTCTATCTGTCTTCTATCTTCTGTTTGTCTATCTGTCTGTCTATCTGCCCATCTGTCTGTCTGTCTGTCTCTCTCTTCTCTCTCTCTCTCTGTGCTTTCTTTCTGGTTAGTTTCTCTGTTTCCTTTCCATTTCTTTCCCTCACTCTGTTCTTTCTTCAATTTATCCCCCCCGTCCCCCCACCCCTTTAACACCGTACAACATTTTTCTCCCTGTATCTCTGTCTGTCTGTCTCTCTCTCTGCACCACCCTATTACAGGAAGAGATTATAAATGCATTTCTACCCTTGCTGAAGAAATAATAGTTCGGGCATGTGTGTGTGTGTGTGTGTGTGTGTGTGTGTGTGTGTGTGTGTGTGTGGTGTGTGCGTGCGCGCAAGTGTGTGTGTGTGTGTGTGTGTGTGTGTGTGTGTGTGTGTGTGTGTGTGTGTGTGTGTGTGTGCGCGCAAGTGTGTGTGCGTGTGCGTGTGCGTGTGTGTGTGTGATGAGATGGATGGGTGGGTTGGTGGGTCCTCTAGGGAAAGGACTTGGAATAATTTCTCGACGAGAATTATCTGAAACATTTCTCCTACACCCTCTCTCTTACTAGTGGTGGAAGGAGCAACGTTCCGGTACTAGTCATCAAGGAAATTTTATTTGTTCCGGGTATTGTTAAAATACTGAAGAATGGCTCTGAGATAATGTTCCTTAGGTCTGTACTCTTAAAAAGTACTTGTAGTTCTGAGAGACAGAATTAGAGAGAAGTTCAAACATTCAACATTTGATTGAACAACAGGGAACTGACACAAGTTAAGTGCAATTTCATGCATCAACTTTTATTACTTACACATAGGTAAGAAATGGCATGTCACTTCCATAGGCTGGGTTTTAGTTCTCACTGGACTACCACAATGAGGGGCCCTTCCACACTCTTACTTTACTTGCTTGCACTCTGTGCAGCAAGCTTAAGTTGGCATACAGGGGGTCTGTCTAAGTTACACTGAATGTATATAGTTATTATACATCCACTTCACTTGCAAACACCCAATGCTGTAGCCAAAGTGGTACTCATAGACAGGTTCTCACTGTTTCATCATAAAGTGAGGGTAACGGTCTGATGATGGGTTTGAGTCCAGGTGGTAAGCTAACTTGGCTTTGCTTCGGAGAGGATAGTTGATCTCTCCTGTGGCTGGTGATTGCCCCACTGGTGTAGATTGGTTGTCTGGTTGTTGCCCCGGTTTGCAGTGATGCCGTGGTGTCTGGCACTCCCCTGGTTTCTGGCGAAGTCCCAGCTTCTGGTTCAACCGCAATGTGTAGCGTGACCAGGATCCCAGTTCTGCAATAAAGAGATCTTTGTGTGTAGGCGAGTATCTGATGGCTGGTTTGTCGAATGCACACATTTTACCTTGTTTACTTTCAGCACAGGTGTGAGACTCGGCCAGCAAAGTTTTCTCTATGGCAGAGTTTCTGCTATAACTATTTTATCTCCACTTTTGTTTAAAAGGCTACGTTAAGCTTACAAAAGGGTAGGAGACAGTAATACAATGTTACACAGTTTCAGTAAAAACAACTCTTCCATGTTTCTTATGAATTAAATCACACTGACTTGGGCTACACTTAGCCCAAGTCCACATGTGGTGACTGTAGTCATACACCACAAATCACTCAGACAATCGCCAGTATTTATAAATCATAGTAGCAGTTGTTGTTTTTTTTCTTTACCTAGCACAGGCGTACTGTTTTCCTAATCAAAATTAATCATTGAATTATTATCTTAACAGACAGAGTTGCATACTGACAGAAGTCAGGGTGCACACAAAGAATTGTGGTCAGATTGTTCACAAAGAATCATAACCACTGGGAAAGTGCTTTTGCCATATGGTGGCAAGCAAACTACTACACAGAATATTCATTCATCAGTTTGATAAATGTTGCTAAGCATTTGTGCAAAGTTACAATGTTAACACACACAGCCTACATAAAATCAATACATAGATTCAAAAATGTAAAACAGAGTTACAACTCACTTTTCCTGGAAATGAACAGTGAATGACTTGAGATCAAAGAGTTGACCAGTTTACCAGGCCTTCTCTGTCCCTTTGTCTTCTTCTGCTCTCGACTACAGGCAGTCCTGAGGAGCCAGTGAAATTGCGACCCTGTGTGCCTGGTCTATGAATTTCTCAGTTGCCAAATCAGATTTTGACAACCTGTCATTCACACATCAAGGGTGAGAGGGGGAGGGGTTTAGTCTTGTCACCAATCGCCTGAGAAATTGTTTGAACCTAATGGGCACTGGGTTAATTTATGCGTCCGTATAGGTGTCCGCAAAAGCACGCAGGCTGTAGATATTGGGGTGGGGGGGGGCTGGAGGGGGGAGAAGGAGAAAAAACGAAAAAAAACCGGAGGTGATGCTTTTGCCTTTGTGTTGGTCAATTAACCACACACAGGTGGCTCTCAGGTGGAGAGAGAGGGGATGGTGGGTGGTGGTGGCGGTGGCGAGAGCGAGCAACCTTGCCTTTTGTTTCATGGGGTAGAGGTAGCGGGGTGAGTGGAGGTGGTGGTGGTGGAGAGAGCAGCAACATGCTTTTGTGTTCACGGGGTAGAGAGGAGGGGGGCGGGGAAGGGGGTTGTGAGACCTGCTGTGTCGAAGCGTCCCAGCGTTGGAATGAGATTTCGGGTGGGGTGGGGGTGGAGGGGTACCCATAAAAACGAAAGGCATCCATGATGACTCAA
>JADBJO010001010.1:2500-5000 GCA_016801955.1 Conus betulinus
TGCTGAAAGTTGGAGGTTTAGCTTCTGGAAGGGTTTGGTAGGAATGTATGCCAGGTGCGGTGTTGTTGCTAGGGAATGGGCCGCATCCAAGTGCTGCTGGCACCAAGGCTGGCTCCCTCCCTCCCTCCCAGCTGCTTGCTTTCATTTACCTGGCGTTGACATCATGTGTCTTGTGTGCACAGGTGTGGAATTAGTATTCGCTGTTTCTTGCATGTTCCCGTTCGGTGCGGTCTCTGCGTTTCTTCCTGTGGGGATTGTGTTATTGGGAGTGTTTCATCTCTGTTCTCTCTTTCTCACTCTGTCTCTCACTTTGCCTCTCTTAGTCTTTCTATGTCTCTGTCTGTCCGTGTGTCTGTCTTCTTCTGTCTTTCTCTGTTCCCCTTTGATTCTGTCTGTCTGTCTGTTTCTGTTTCTCTCTCTCTCTCTCTCTCTCTCTCTCTCTCTCTCTCTCTCTCTCTCTCTCTCTCTCTCTCCTCTCCTCTCTCTCTCTCTCTCCCATCCTCTGTGTGGGTATGTGTGTGTGTGTGTGTGTGTGTGTGTGTGTGTGTGTGTGTGTGTGTGTGTGTGTGTGTGTGTGTGTGTGTTCATGTTCACAGGCATGTGTGGATATGTACAACAGTTCATTTGACTTCATTATTGATGGCATTTCATATTGTGCTTCTCAGATGTGGGAGCAACTGTGTACTGTAGTATAAAATCTTTGTCTGTCTGTCAGTCTGTCTGTTGCTATCCGTCAGTCTGTCTGTCTCTCTGTCTCTGTCTCTCTTTCTCATCAGTAAGTCCCGTTTTGTTTCTCTAAGTCTCTGTCTGTCCATCTTCTTTCTCTGTCTCGGTCTCTGTCTGTCTGTCTGTCTGTCTGTCTGTCTGTCTGTCTGTCTGTCTGTCTCTCTCTCTCTCTCTCTCTCTCTCTCTCTCTCTCTCTCTCTCTGGGCATGATTGTGAATGTGTGTGTGTGTGCGTGCGTGCCCTTAACATCATTATCAATCCACCTCAACCACAACCGTCACATGTGCGCACCCCCCACCTGACTGACACACACAACACCATCGCCTCACTCATCCCCTCCCTTCACGCAACACCCCCCCCCCCCCCCCCCCCCCCCCCCGGCCCTCTTCCTCTCCCATAATCCCCTCTGTCATTTCCTTCGGTCAGCCATTCTTCACAGCTTACCACATGGACATCAGATAAGTCGCTCTTCGTTCTTTGTTTGTACTGTCCTAAATGTTAAATGTTACGTATTTTGTTTTCACTTGAAGAAGACCCAAGAGGTCGAAATGCATCGTGTCTTGTGTACTTTGTTCGTCAATGTCCTCGAGAAGTTCATCGAGGAAGGCATCAATATCAACTGGGTCTCTTCACACGAGAGAGAGAGAGAGAGAGAGAGAGAGAGAGAGAGAGAGAGAGAGAGAGAGAGGAGGAGAGAGAGAGAGAGAGAGAGAGAGTTGATTCAGCACTCTAGACAAAAAAAAAAATTTTACTCAAGAGGGGGAAGAGAGAGAGAGGATGAGAGAGAGATTCAGCACTCAAGACTGAAAAAGAAATATTACTGAGAGAGAGAGAGAGAGAGAGAGAGAGAGAGAGAGAGAGAGAGAGAGAGAGAGAGAGAGAGAGAGAGATTGATTCAGCACTCAAGACAAAGACAAAAAAAAATATTACTCAAGAGGGGGGAAGAGAGAAGAGATGAGAGAATGAAAGAGAGAGAGAGAAAGAGAGAGAGATTCAGCACTCAAGACTGAAGAGAAATTATGAGCGAGACTGATTCAGAGAGCGAGAGAGAGAGAGAGAAGAATACTTAGAGAGAGAGAGAGAGAGAGAGAGAGAGAGAGAGCTGATTCAGCACTCAAGACAAAAAAAAATTATTACTCAAGAGGGGAAGAGAGGGAGAATGAGAGAATGAAAAGAGAGAGAGAGAGAGAGAGAGAGAGAGAGAGAGAGATTCAGCACTCAAGACTAAAAAAGAAATGTATTACTGAAGAGAGAGAGAGTAAATAAAAACTCAAGACTATGAAAATTGTTACTCGAGAGGGGAGAGAGAGAGAGAGAAGGGGGGGGGGGGGGGGGGCAGCTGGGGGGTGGTGGTGGTGGTGGTGTGAGAAAGAACGAAGACATCAGTGTTATTGTGGACTGGAAACAGTGGCCCACATGAGATCTGTCACTCAGAAGGCCCTGTTGTCTATTGGTCACTGTAGACATCAAGGCTTCAGACTTGAGATTGACTTCAGTGTTTCCACGAGAGAGATTTGAAACTCAAAACTAAAAAAAAAAAAAAAAAAAAATTACTCAAACGGAGAGAGCAGTGAGGGTAAGGATGGGAGTAGGGAGGGCAGCAAAAGCAATGCATTCAAAGATACTGCAGTGAAAAATTATGATATCAAACCCAGGTAATGCTTCCTTAAACTGGAGCACACTGATGGTCAGAGTGTATACAGTGAATTGAAGGACACACTTAGGGTAGAACAGAGTAGGCTTTTATGAGTAGACCAGGAGAGATCAGTTGAAA
>JADBJO010001010.1:10000-12500 GCA_016801955.1 Conus betulinus
GATTACAGATCATTAGTGTGTACGTTTTGTTTTTTTATAACTATCCTTTGATAGTCAAAGTTCAAAGTCTCACGGCCTCATGGCTGTAGGCACTGGACTGCTAGAGGGTCTTCTCATCTGAGGCACAGCTTAATGGACCTATCCCTCTCTTTAAGTTGCCTTGGCCTCCTCTGAGCTAATTCAAATACCTGTTTATTGCTGGATGGAGTGAAAATCTGACCCCATGAATGGTAAGAACTCACTGCCATTAGCTCTGCAGGTAAACACACTGACCATTTGACTGTAGACTGAAACAGTTCAAAGTCCCATACCTTGGGACTATAGGTGCAGTGAACTGTAAGAGGTTCAGAACCCAGGGTGTGGCATTGTGGAAGATGGCTCCCAAGGTAGTTCTTCCATCGCTTTATTCTTCTCTGACGTGATTCAGGTACCCCTTTACTGCTGGGTGGACAGATAGCGTTGCCAAGCCATCAGTACCTGACTCCAGGAATGCTTCAGATGTTTAATCATCAGATTTTCAAAGAAATGTTCTTGCCATTTAAGGACGGGCCCCTCTGAGTAAAGCATCCATCGTTAGACTGCAGTAATACCGGCCCCAATGATTTCCATTCCTTTCATGTGATGCTTTCCTGATGTAGTTGATAACGAACGCAGCGTACACTGATGGAAGCGGTATTTCACTCTCCCATGACAGTGCAGTGACAGGCGGTGGTTATGTTGGCAGCACAAGAGACTGCCCCTGCACGAGGTGGCTCGCTCTCGCAGTGATGAGGAAGAGGTGCTGGGCAAGATCGCCCGACTTCTCATCGCCGCCGGCTCCGACTTCAATGCTGTTAGCAGTGACTTTGCTGAAGTGGGTGTGGATTGTAATGAGTACATGTTTACATGGATGGTCATACATGCTGACTGACATACACACACGAATTTTTTCATACTTTATTTTATGTTTACAAATATAACAATTTTAGAAAAAGGAAAAGTATGTGTTTGATCAGAATATTCTGCTGAGTTTTTTTTTAAAAACGTACTAACAAAGAGAAACTTACTTTTTTGAAAGAATGTATGCTTTACTACAAACAGCAGCAAGAAAACAATAGGAAAAATAAAAACTAGAACCAAAACATTGTGCAGAGTGTTGCATGGATGGATTGTTTGGCATGAAAAAAAGAGGCAAGAATAAAGGTTTCATTGGATATACTTGGACATATCAGTTTGACAGATTTGTCATGTTGATGGATCAGATGGCTCACGAGATAAATATAGTGAGATGGTATAGGTTTAATTCATGTTCATAGGTTTATCTCTGGATGTTTGATGTTCCATCCACTCGGATGGCTTAAAAGAGCAGTGAAATGACACTTTTAAGGAACTTACCAGTGTTTTTAGAAGGTATATTTTCAGTGTGTTGTGTGGAGGATTTTTTTAAAAGAATGACTTGCAAGTCGACATCAACAAGGTAACAGCCCATATGTGGCCCTTTGCGGTCAACTGGGCTATAAGCAACATCATCTGTCTCTCACTCACTCTGATGATTGTTAGTAGATTTTATCTGCAGATGATCATCCAATTTCTGATTTACTTTGATCGAAGATAAGTGATTGCTTGTTCATTTTCGTTGTATTTATTGTTTTGTATCTTGCCTGAAGAAGACCTAAGAGGTCGAAACGCATCGTGTTTTGTCTTGTGATTTGTTTGTCCACGTTCTTTTGGTAGTTCGCTAACATTTTATTAAGATTTACTTTGATGGTTTAGCTGACTTGAAAAGTCATTGCATGTGATTTATAGGCTGGTTTATTTACATTGGTTGATTTCTCTGCTGATATTTTGATATCGTGTTGACTTTTATAGCTGAAGTGACCATTTGTGAAGTGCAGAGTTGACTATGCTGTGAACTTGGTTCATTTATTATGTTTATTTTGGTAAGTCACTTCACAAAGTATAGCTAGAATTTAGATTACATACAATCTACACTGGTCGTCTAGTAAATTCCTTTCACAGTAATTGGCATGCTGATTATCAACTGGCTTGTGAATGGATTAGCTCAGAGTACTTTTTAGACGGTTCAACATGAAAAGGATGAAATGGCTTTATCAGTAACTTTACTTCTGCTCCCATGATGAAATAACTGTTGGCCCGTAACTCCAGATGAATGCTGCTTACGATATCAGAATCACCCAACAGAAATGCCAACGGAGAACACACAGAATAAACAAGGAGAGACATCCATGAACAGGACAATCCAAGCTTGCCTATATACCCCATCAATGTTGATGAAGAAGTTTATGGTTTCATGGGTAACAGCCATACAGGATTGTGTTGATTGTAGGCTTATGACTTGAAGGTCAAGTTGGTCAAATTGTTTAGAGCGAATGTATGTGTGTGTGTGTGTGTGTGCGTGTGCGTGTGTGTGTGCGTGTGTGTGCGTGTGTGTGTGTGCATGTGTGTGTGTGTGTGTGTGTGTGTGTGTGTGTGTGTGTGTGTGTGTGTGTGTGTGTGTGTG